>PVJO010010549.1:0-63703 GCA_004026905.1 Hystrix cristata
GTAAGATGAAAGGGGAAAAAATGGTAAAGTGTAGCTACACTTGTTGCAAATAGGGAGGGGTGGGTGAATGGAAGGGAGGGGAGGGGAAGGGGGGAAGAGGAGGGAAAACCAAGATGTATCATGTACAGGTACAAAATAACCATGTTGATTATGATCATTATGTATACAATGTACCAATACATGTTCTTGGTAAAAATAAAAATTAAAAAAAAAAGATTTTAATGGAGTTCGATTGTATTAAATCAGACAAAAACCATCATTCGCATCAGTTTTTTTTTCCTTCTGTAAACAGATCTCTGCACAAGTGGATGCTTATTAATAACACATATGTAATCAAGCTTCACGTATCAAAACTTGTGGATATACCACACCAAAACCAGCCCCAAATCCTTCCATTATCAGTGGAGAAAAGTACCAAGTTGGAGACAAGCTTTTCATAGGAGACTATAATCTCTGAGGTTTTTATTTGTTGCTATGTTTCTAGAGTCTCAGTGACTGCTTTGGTGTACTGTTCATCATGGAGCCCTTGTGCACAGGCAGACACACACACACACACACACACACACATACACACAGACCCACGGAGCAGGGGGACCTCCAATGAGAGAGACCTCCAATCTTCCTGGTATCTATATTAGTCCACTTATCTCAATATTACCTGGTCACATCTAGATCGTGTTAATTTTATTGAGTCCTTAATGATTTTTCTATTATGGCCCTGTTGTATGTACATTTCTTCTTCACAAGCTACCAAAATAGCAGGACTGAGAGTTTAACCACGAGCTAACTCTCCACAGGAGGATTCTCAGCAGCAATGCAGTGCAAGTGTGAATGAGCCCCTACTCACAAGCAGGTTAGGTTCTGAATCCCACCGCCATTGTGTGCCTTTGCCCTGGTGCAAAGCTGTCTATCTCTGTGAATTTTTAAATGTGGAAATGCTAAATAAAAATGTCTGTGTTGTTAAAAGCCCTAGCACCTTGACATTTATTAATCAGTAGAAATTAAGTTCCCACTGAAGCAACTGAAGAGCAAAGGTGTTACATTTCCTGAGGAACCCGTGAGCATTTTGTACCTAAAACAGTTAAGAAGTTTGAATTTTAATATGGGATGCTATCATTCACAAATATAAATGTATTAAAATAGCAAAAGACTCTTGAAACATGTAATTGAAGCATATGATAAGTTCATTTGGTCAATAGTAATCTAAGTAAATTAACAATAAAGTTTGAAACTACAAAACCCAACCAAGAACAAGCACAAACAAGAAATTCATACAGGTTGGGTATCCACTGTAAAATGCATAGGATCAGAAGTGTTTCAGAATTCAGATTTTTTTTTCCTGATTCTGGGTTATTTGCATATATGTAATGAGTTATCTTGGGGAGGGGACTAAACTCTAAACATGAAATTCATTTATATTGTATATACACCTTACACACATAGCATGATGGTAATTTCATTTGACATTTTAAAATAATTTTTTCAAGAAACAAAGTTTCATAGTATAAAATTTTCTCCTTTTGATGTGACAGTGCTCAAAATCTTTCAGATTTGGGTGCAATTGGAATCTTGCTCAACCTGCAGTATATTTTTATTTGCTAATGAATACTTACTTCAATTAGGAAAAGCTGCCCACAGTAAGTGTAGCTTCTTCTGAATAGCAAATAAATTATTATTGGCTGAATTAGTGAGCTCCTCATCTCTTAGATCTACTATCCCTTGCTCTGCCAATAGACAGAAAGGAACACACAAATCACGGCAGCTCTCTGGCCTAGTCACACTTGAATTCTAAGGACAGATATTGACTGGTAAAAGAAGGAGGGCCACGGTGAGGCAGTTTTAAAACAGAACTGTCTTCTCTACCTGTGGTTTCCTGGAGGGAAACTCACCTTTTCGCTTGCTTACCTTGCAGTGTGAGTCCAAAGGAGACGGGAGCTCGGGGCTCTGGGGGTGGTCCCAAGTCTTTGTGGATAACTGAAAGGAGCAGATTCTCTCCAGAAAGGTAACCATCTTGTTTCACAAAGCAGCCAAACAGCTTTAAGTGGCTAATTGAAATTGATTTAGCGAATGCAAGAACAGTTTGGAAGCCTGAACTCTTTTTGTTCCTTTGATTTAGTCTGCCTAACCTCTCTCACCATTTAATCCTAATTAGATAGAGCCAGAAAATTGAACTGGCAGAAATAGTCATTGACATTTAATTAATGCCTGGCATTCCATTTGTTGAAGAAGAAAGTCAAAGTAATGGAGGGTTGGCATAGCCATTTTGAAGTGTAGACAATGATGAAGCACAGAGTCTGTACTTTCAAAGGGCATCAGTACCTCAAGTAGACTCCTGCTCTTTTATGTGGTGGTTCACTCTTGACCCCGCAAAAAGCCTTAAATCTAGGGCTGATATCCCACCTCTTTCCCCACTGCCTACAACAGAGCTACGAATGCAGTGATGGGCCAATGGGTTTGTTAAATACCACTACGATTTCACAAAGAGGGCAATCTGGAGTAGGGGATGCATTACTTCCCATACATAGAGCTAAATCTCCTCAAAAAGTCAGTTGAGAGAATGACATTCTCAAAAAAGGTGAAAGAAAAGAGATGATGCCTCTGAGACACATCAATAAAACCCACAGATATGCAGATGACCCGTAGACATAGCTTGGATTTGCCCAATCAAACTCATACATAAAACTCCATGCTTCAGGGAATTCTCTGTCTCATACTCCATAATGCCACACGCCATTTAATCCAGGCACCTGGAGGAAAGTCACAAGAGGGAACTAAGAAGGCTGTACATTACCTCCACAAATCCCGCTGGACGTCAGTGCGGTCATTCCCTGACTGCGGTCACTTGATGCTCCATAGATATGTCTCATATGCAGGCACAGGTGATAAGTCTCTATACCCTGTAGTCCTTGGACGTGCTCTGCTCTCAGTGAGGCACGATGCATTCACTGGGACATTCAATGAATGTCTGCGAAGTGCTTACTGTGTGGTGGCACTGACCTGGGTTGTGGATAAATCAGGAGATCAAAGTGACAGATGCCCCTGTAACAATTATAGCCTGGAAGGGAAGATCAACAAATAGCTATACAATACGGCAAAGAAATAGCAGTACTCTGAAGAAATAAAGCAGGAGAAGGGGATGGACAGCGAGGTGCAAGGAGAGGTGGTCCTGTTTTACATAAAAGCATCATGGGAAGCCTTTCTAATGAACTTGTATTTAAGTAGAGAACTAAGTGAAGTGAAGGAGCAAGGTATGTGGCTATCTGGGAGAAGAGTACAGCAGCGAACAGCAAGCATGACGGCCCAAGGCAGGAGCAAGCACAAAGTGGTCATGGAAGTGCAGGAAGGATGGTGCAGATGAAGCAGAGAAAGGGGAGACAGGATGAGGAGAAATGAAGCCAGACAGGTGGGCTGATCCTGCAGAAAGTTGCCAGTCATGGTGAGGACAGCAGATTCTATTTTAGGTGCCCCATGCAGGCATTAGAGTCTTAAAATCTGCATTTTCAGACTATAGAACAGGTGGGAACTGGGAAGCTACCAGGAAGCTAGTGCGAGAATCCAGGTGAGTAATGATGGTGAACTTGACGAGAGTGCTAATGGAAAAGGTAAAGAAGCAGGTAGGTTCTGGCTGCATTTGGAAGCCGAATTTACAGGATTTCTTAGAGGACTGGACATGGAGCAAGAAAAACAGTAAAGAACCAAATATGACTGACAGCAGGGTGGCTTCCACAAGTGAATGAATGTAAATGCTATTTACTGAGATGAGAAACACCAAGTAGGGGATGAGTTCGAGAGAGGTGAAAGCCACTAGTTTAGTTTTAGAACATAAATATTGTCTGATCAAGACAACACTAGTAGTGGTGGTAGGAGCATTGTAAAAGGCAAGGTAAAGAGCTCATATCAATTTGCAAAAATTGAAAAGAAGTCTTCACAGAACCAAGTAAGAAGTCTCTGGGGCTCTGGATAGGGTCTCGTCTTTGGCAAGAAATGGACCAAAGTTATTTTGAGTTACAAGAGAAGGGAAATGTAAAAAATAACAATAATAATAATAAACACCAGAACTCTGTATAGAAATCTAGTCTTTGGTAAGATTTGAACCAAAGTTATTTTGAGTTCTGTGAGCAAGAAAATGTAAAAACTAAATGATAACAGAGTTGCCCCACATTTACCCTGGACACCCTCCAGGAACAGGTTGCAAATCTTACGGGCTTTGCTGTCCAGGGAGGCAGGGATGCCCATGTATGAAGGCAGGGAGCCCACAGTCACTTCAGACGGGTCTGGTACCCTGGCTCTTCACAGAGGGCCAGAAGTCACTGGCACAGAGCAGAGGCTCAAGTGCTCACGGCTCCAGGCCAGTGCCTCCAGCACGGCGCATGGACCCTGGGCATGAGCAAGGAGATCTACTAGGCATTTTTGAATATTTCCTCATACTAAATTTGTAGTTACTTTCAATCAAACTTCTACTTGTACACAGCTCAAAGGGTCAAATAGTTCTGTAGGGCTTGTGCAAAAGAAACACGAAACACAACAGCACTCATTTTGCATCTTCCCTCTACCACATTTCCCATTTCTCAGTGGCAACTTCTTTCAAAGTATTTTAGCTGTTTCTGTCTTTATTTACCTCGATATTGCTAAAGAACGTACTTATATTGCTACTTCCACTTCACCACTAAGCACTACTGATTCACCATCCACTTGGGAAGATGAAGGCTGACTTCTTGTTCTCTCTCCCCTCCATTCACCTAAACTTACACACACATGTCCACATGCACACACATCATCCCCTGTGCTTCCCAGAGAATCAGCCATGTTACCCGATGGGGAGCTCAACATTCAGCGTTGGCATGAGTATGACCATGTAGGCACTTTACACAGCTAACTTCTAGAGATGACTCTAGTTCTTCTTACCCTTTTCTGACATTATTTTGTGTTTTTAAACTTTTCATTCATCATCTTAATATCTGCCTTTCTTGTTTTCTAGGTACATCCTATACAAAGACAATACAATTAAGATGAATCTGAACCTCCAACATGAACTTTACATGTTCATTCGCCTGTCTCAGCCTCGTTCACTCACATCTCAGGGAGCTGTTAGTGAGGAGAGACTGAGCATCCCCATAGCAACATTTCACAAACTAGTTTTAGGCATCCCATGAGAGAAGAGTTTTATCATCAACAAGGCTGGGAAACGCCTAACAGAGCACCTGGCAGTAACAGGTGCTCGGTTTTGCTGAATTATCAAAGTGATGAGCCAGGATCTCTTTTTTTCTACTCTGGGTTCTGTGAAGACAAACTATCGCTTTTGTTCCTGCCTGAACTCTGCACAGCCCTTTCTCTGGTGTCCGCACATGACACAAGGTTCCCCAGAAGCAGAAGCTGCCATGTGGGGGCCTTTCTCAGCACCAGCTCTCTCCTGCTGTTAGGATGAGAAATACCAGTTCCCTCTCATGTCACTACATGTCTCAGAAACAGGCCAGCAAGGGAAACGTTAAGAACACGCTGAGCAGAGGACAGGGGAAAACAGCCTCAACTTTAGAGCTATATTTTTCTCAGCAGGTAAAGAACATGAGTAATGTGGCTGACCTCTGCCCTGGCCAGTGGGCAGAAGCAAATGCAGTCTGCCCTGTGCCAGGCGCAGCTTTCCTGAAAGGTCTGCGTTGCCTTGCTGGGCATTTCCCACCCCACCGCAGGCAGAAAAGTCAGCACAGGGCAATGAATGGCTGCAAAGCACATGAACTGTAAGAACACTGGCAAAGAATCAGTCGTTGGTGCCAAAATATTTCATCTAGAAGGTTCCTTGGGGATTCACGAGTGAGCAGCAAAAAAGGCACAAGTACAAAAACCCACACTAATTGAAACTCCTTATGACTAATTTCATCATTTTACTCAAAGCAGGCTGCAATCTGGGTGAACAGAAGAGCAGAGGGCAGTTTGGTGAGTATCAAGGTCTGCAGGACCCTGCACAAGGCGGCACCCAGGACAGGTTCCTGCTCATGGTGTTCTGCCACCACTAGCTGCTTTGTCTGTGGCTTCTTCCTTCTTTCTCCCTACTCCTGTCCCTTCCTTCCGTATTCCTTCTCCCATCCTACCCAAACCTGCAGTTGGCTTGTCTGTAGGACTTGGAAACACTGTCCAGCCAGCCTTTGACTGGAAGGGTTAGACCACAGGACCCAGGAACACTGGAGGAAACAGCAGAGGCAGCGCTGTGCACTTTCTCACCTGCAAATCAGCCTGCAGGATTACCGGATTTCTCTTTTCTCCCCCTCTGATTCCCATTTGCCAGTGAAATGGCTGCCGTCCTCCCCAGTCCTGAGAGCCAGGTGCAACTGGCTAAGGCAAGGGGGAGGTGGCAGATGGAGAGGCGGGCACTTCATCATTAGAGGTCTCTAAAGGAGTAGACCAATTATTTTCCTTCCAGGACGTTTGATTACAACAGAGAGTTCTGGGTCTCTAATTTGCCAACACACATGCATGTACATGCACACACACACAATCCACACACACACACATACACACACACACACTGACATACATATCCTTAGAGAATCAACCCTTGACATGCATGTTTAGCACCTGTATAGTACAGATATGGAAGCAGCTTGGAAAGGTGAGATGCATGCTGAGCTGGGACTGTAGACTGTGGTCTTTTCTTCCGACCCAGTTCTTCACATCTGGGTCACCTGGCACAGCAAAGAAAGCTAGGGACTCTGACCTTGGCCAGACTCCATTTGAATCCTTGCTGTACTACTGACTGGCTAAGCACCCTTGGGAAAGTTGTTTAAGCATCTTGAGCCTCAATTTCCCTCACCTGTACCCTGAGGCGAATCCACTTTACTCCTGGATTCCATGAGGCCCCATATGGCAGCACCTGGCCCAGTGCCTGGAGCACAGCAGCTCTTCCGTAAGTGGCAGATGTTAGTGATGCTCGCCTTAATATTCAGAGTTGTGGCAAATTTAAATGGTTCTGCTCATGCTGGAAAAATCCCTGGGGGACCCGAGAAGAGGGTCAGGGTGCACCAGCAAGGGAGCTAAAGCTTCCATCCCACAGGCAGGATTCCGATGCCCAGGGCAGCAGTGCGGGCTCTTCCTGCAGGCTGCAGGTGGGTCTGCCGGTTACGACTGTTCTGCAAAGACATTTGGTGACAACACCCCTGACTGATACTGAAACATCAGTGATTTGTGAACAGCCACAGTGTGCCCACAGGGGTGATATTAAGTTAATTACTTGTATTTTTAAGCCTTTTGATTTGATTTTGCTCCATGAAAATGTCAGATGAATGCTACCTGCAAGCCTCAGTCTCTCTGTTCTAGTCCTACCTCTTGACTGTGTTATGAGAATTATGGAAAATAAGGTGTCCAAGGTCCCCGGCACAGTGCCATCCGTGCTGTAATGGCTCAGTGAAATCTTGTGCTCACGGCAGCTCTTGTTTCAAAGCAGATGTTGCGATGACTGTGGCCGTCATTCAGCCCTCTCCCCAGTGACTAAATGGAGGAGTCTCCATACAAAAGAGTACGGCCATTCTGGCACTCCTGACCATGCACCTTCTGCAGAAGGGTGACAAGGAAGTTGTCCACTCATTGTACAAGCACTCTGAGTCCCACTGAGTCTATCTTGCCTGTGTGGCGGGACCCAGTTCCTATCTTCATGAAGCTGTGTTCCTGAAAGCCAGAGGACAGTCATCTCTCCTCCATGTGCGTCTAAGTCAGACACCACAGGTCCTTCCTTGGAACCTTGACTCTTCTTTTGAAATGTATCCATCAGTCCCTCGGTCCTGATCAAGTTGAATGACTTCTACTCCTGCTCTTATTTCAAATTTGCAACTAAGAGCAGGAAAAATGGCATTCACTCTTTCACTCAGACTTAATGAGCATGAACTCTGGGCTGCTTCAGGGAGACAGTGGTCCATGAGAAATGTGGTCTCCGCCCTGATTGCAGCATCTCCCGCTTTGGCCAGGTTGCTAGCTTGGCAGCAGACTTCCTCAGCCATATTTCCCCTCTGTTTCTCCAGGTTGTACCTCTTCTCCCGTTAGAGGTCCAGGAAGCTATAGCTCTCACAGTAAGACTCAGGGGTAATATCATCACTCTTAATCCCTAGCTGGGAGGCATTTCAGAGTGCACTTCCTCACTTTGAGTCTCAGCTTCCTGTCTGCAAAGAGAGGTGCACAGGAAGCCTGCAGGGATGTTTCAGGATTACATGAGATCAAGCATGTAGAGAGGAAGTGCTTGGGGTGAGGCAGCATCCCCACCTCGCTTTCTCCTGAGAATGCTGCAATCTTGGCCTGCCCAGCTGAACCCCCTCCTCTGCTCATCTCTCCAAGACAGCATCCTGGGCCTCTGCTCAGGGCCAGAGGGCTTCCGTCATGCCAACAACCCTCAGGCCTCATCGCCTGGAGTAAATTATGATGCAAGACATTAGGCTCTTTAGCAGGAGACCAGCCATTGATTTCATGTATAATTTGGAAAGAGAAGAATATTATGGTACTTTGTTTTCCTATGGCTATTATCCCCATAAGAGCTCATTTCTACCTCTTAACAGGGATTTACTTGGACTGATGAATTAGTTAAAAATCTTACTGCCCAATTTCAATTTACTCAGTTCAACATACACTGTAAAACATTCACTAAGACTAGAAATTGGCCAGTGCAGCTCCCTGAAGAATGCAGCTGTCCTTCCTCAGACACCCTGTTTCCCCTCGACAGGGCTTGGAGGAGGTCACACCTCCAGAGGACCAGGGTAGGTGGTCCAAATGGAC
The DNA here is from genome assembly GCA_004026905.1 of Hystrix cristata. Classification (NCBI taxonomy): domain Eukaryota; kingdom Metazoa; phylum Chordata; class Mammalia; order Rodentia; family Hystricidae; genus Hystrix; species Hystrix cristata. The sequence continues at coordinate 8,752 of PVJO010010549.1, forward strand.
CCTGGAGTATCATTCCCAGAGCAAGACAACCAACAGCGTATCTCGGACCATATCCCAGTGTGAGCAGGAGTGCAGACAGGCTGTTATGGCTGATAGTATGGACATGCTTTGGGTGAGGCTAGGATACACATGATTTCAGTCTTTACCCCATGATCCCATTCCCCATCTGGTTCTCAGAGGACAACTAGTGTCATTTTGAGGGCTCAAAGCATGCATCTTCACCCTGGCATTTCAAGAGCTCCCCATAATGTAGATAACAAAATCATTCTCTCTCACACATACAAGCACCTCAGACTTGAGTGGAAATACAAAATTGGCAATTTGGGACTGGTTGTTGTGGCTTATTCAGCAGCTTCTGCACCAAGACGTCACAGATTCTAAACTAAACTCTTCCTCTTCACAAAACCACAAGCCCCACACAGCCTTTCCCAGAACCTAGGCAGAGTGGGCAACATCGACCTCTTTAAAGGGCCATTCCTTCTCAGCCAGGTGGGGCCCAGAATTTACATATCTAGCCTCCCTCCCAAGGGCTCCTTGTTCCTGAGGACAAGTCCTTGGACTCCACCACCACTCATTCCACCAACACCTTGCCTTTAGGTGAGAAAGGTCCACCTCTTAAAGACTTGTCTGAAACAAGTCTCCGTGTCCATGCCCAAGTTTCTAAGTTCTAATCACTAACCAGAGCTGGCCACAAACAAGGCTGTGGCTGGAACTTGGTGGTTGAGAAGACCAGGAAACCTACTTTGCAGCTCAGCCACATGATTTCCTTGAAACCCAGCTGGTCATGCAGATGTGGCTCCTGAGTATTGAAGGAAACCTAGCCTAAGAGAAGGGGCTGCCTGGCTCATGGCAGATCACCACAGCCGGAGTCCACCTGAGGTGTAGCTCTCCACAACAAGGGCCCTTGGCTTCAGGGTTCACTCCAAGCATCCTTTAGGAAAGCCTTCTGAGCTCTGAATAAGAATCAGTTTCTTTTCCCACAGCCTGACCAAGAATCCAATTATCCAACATCTCTCTCATACATAAATCTGTGCAGGAATCTTTTCTATTTGTCAAGGAAGACTAAAGGAATAATTAATTTCTAACAGTACAGATGTATGGACAAAGTTCCCAGCAACTATCACTGGAGGGCAAGTTGAAATTTTCATTCATTCCTTTTTTCATCCAGGTATTCATTCAATGAATACCAAGAGCTGCCACAGGCCAGGCAGCCGTGACCCCCACATTGCTCCCCATGCAGCCCCCACTGTGGGAACTGCCATGGCATTGTAGATGTCACCGGTGACACATCACTGAGTGCTAGACCTTCTGCTAAGGGGTTTCGTAGGTGATCTCATTAATCCGTGTAAGCCTTGGAATAATCTGGGTTACCCTCATTTAACTAATGAGGAAAGCAAAACTGAGATACTGGGTGATGCTCTCAGTAAATGACAGTGCTGGATCCCCAGACTCGCTCTTTACTCTCTGCTAGACTTTGTACTTACAGGGGATTCAAATCCTTAGAGAGGTGCTCCTAAGAACATCATTATTTCCTACAAGCAGCCCCTGCCTGCAGCCTGGGGGAAGGGACTGAAATGTTTCCAGGAGTCATGCAGAAAGAATACATGAGGACTCACCAAATCGTGCAACCTCATCCCCCAGGGTCCATCAAACCCTCTCTTCTAAGAAGCTTTTGCAGGCTCATAGTGTCCCCGACCCTCCTCAGCACCTGTGAGCCGAGGCTCCGAGACTATCAGAGACTGAAGTTTGCTGTGGGGCTGGATGGCTGATGTCATAAGCGGGCCCGAGACACGGTTAGACCAGAACCTGCCTCTTTTTCTCCTGCTTTTATTCCACTGCCTGCTGATTAAGAGGTTCAGTCCTGTCCAGCCCTCTGTAAGCGTGTCTTGGCTTGCTCCGGACCATGTAGCTACACATGGGTTCAGGGTCCAGTGAGCTTGCCAGTTTGTCAGTTCTGCATTCCTGAGTGAGCCTGGGCTCACCCACACCTAAACGCTACTCCAAAAGCCCTCCTACCTGGGAAGCCTGGAGCAGGCCAACCTCCTCCAGGAAGCATGCCTGCTCTCCATCCCCCACTTTGGCCCAAGGACAGCAACTGTGGCTGACCCCTCCATGTATCTCCAGCCCTGAGCCCAGGGCCTAGCATAGAGGAGCACTCAATAAATGATTGTTGAATAAATTTTGTTGAATACACCAGAAATGATACAACAGACTCAGGCTCAAATAGATATTTCATTATCTGGTGAGGAATTAAAAGATGCCAACTCATCTTTAAAATAATTGACTGCTCTTTTATGAGGCTTCTCGTGTCATTTTTCTCCAGCCCAGCATTATGCTGAAGCTCTTCACTATCCCTCATAATCGGAGGTACAACTTATTCTATAAGCATTTCATTTAGCAGTACTAAGACCCCAGTTCTTTAATGGTCATTTCTTTTCTCCGGCATCAGGAAGGACTGCTAACAGCTATTCAGTCCTGAGAAAAGCAAATGAATGCAAGGAAGAAAGTCTGATAATTCTAAACCATAATCATCCCTTTGATTGATTTTCTCAAAGCAAAAATTCAGCATTAAAAGCAGTATAGCCTACCTAAATTTTTATAAAGATGATAATCCCTCCATAACATTGCACAGTGCACCGATGAGGGCAAAGGACATGTGCACAATGGGTCTGGTCATCATTCCTGTAGCTTTTCTGGAAGCTAAATCCCATCATTCCACTTAAGAGCTATTTCTAAAGTATGCATCCTCTCCTGCCCACTGGCCCATCACGACTTGAGACTTGAGAGAGGTCCCAGTTACCATTGGAAACAACAGCGTCAGCACCTAGTCAGCTCCTTCCAAGTGGGATATCTGGAGGCAGCCCCAGGTGGGAGCCTGCATGAGCCTCCAGAAGCTGAGGACCCACAAGGCCGAAGGCAGCTCTGCCCAGGATGAGCAGTACGGTAGGTGCTGTTCACAGGCCACCCAGGATGGAGCAGCACTCAACAAAAGGCTGGGCCTTCTGCTGAGGACTTTCGTAGATGACCTCGAGGAATCTTCACAAGCCTTTGTGAGGTAACTGACAGATCACATCTCTGTCACAAAAGCACACACTTTCTTATGTTTCACATTTTAGAACTAGCTCTGAATACTTACTCTGTCCAGAACATTATATTAGATGTTGTGAAAGTCAAAAAAAATTGAATCTTCATTGTAGTGAATACCATTTATTGGTAGTATATGGAGACCAGCTCTCGCCAGACACCATCTCATGGGGTGTCAGGAACAAGTATTCTACCAGAAAGTGAACTTTAACCTACACAGGCAGGTGAAAAAAGTGACTCAGATTCCACTGCTTGTCAGAATCATCTGAGAAACTTTTTAAGAGTCTGATGCTGAGACCATAACCCAGTGTGGAATACAGACATTACTTTCTATATGTCCCCCAGGTGATTTCATCCATGGCCTAGTGACTGGCTGAAGTCCCCACAACTGATGAGTAGGGGATCAGGGAAACTTGAAACCAGATTGTCTGACTCCACAGCTGGTGTCCTGTCCTTTATATCACTCTGTCTGGTAGTCCCTATCTTCAAGTTTCTCACAGACTGTAGTAAGGGCAATAAGACCAATCTACAGCATCCCAGAGGAGAGTCACTCAATGTCATGATGTGGGTCCAAAGGTTTATAGAGTTCAAAGAAGGAGAGATCCCTAATTTGGGTCACTTTGGGAAAGTTTCATTGGAAAGGGCCCAGAGATAGCAATCTACCTCTGTATTAGTCAGCTTTCCTATTGCTGAGATATAATACCTAACATCTACAATTAAAAGAAAGAGGTTTAATTTGGCTCATGGTTCAGTGGATTCAGTCCATGGTTAGATAACTCCAAGACAGGAACAGGATAGTGGAAGAGCATGGCAGAAGAAAACTGCTCACCTCATGGCAGCCAGGAAGCAGAGAAATAAGGGAAGATCTGAGGATGGAGACATACCCTCCACAGGCATACTGTCAGTGACCTGCCTCTTCCAACCAGGTCCCACCTCCTATCAGCAATTTAGCTATTAATTTATCGGTGCATCAATCCACTGGTGATTAAATTATTTAATCACTCCAAAAGCCCAATCACTGAATATACAAGACTTTGGGGGGACATTCTAAATCTAAACCATAAAAACCTTCAAGAGTAGAATTAGGAGGTGTTCCGGGTGGACCATGCTGCACACACAAAGCAGGGAGCAGGATAGCAGGCACAGTCTTGCAGTTAGGCTGAAGCTATGAGGACTACCAAGGAGTTGACAGAGGCAGGGGTAGAAGGCCCAGTGGGTGTGGTGCTGGGAGAGCCTATGAGTCAAAGGAGGAGGTACTCATGTATGTGGTTGGCAACAGGAGGCCCCCGAAGATTCTCAAACTGGAATGACATGACTGCAGATGTTCTCTAGAACTCATCTAGCTGTGGCTCCTGGGAGGTGCTCCAAGTGTACTGCAGAAATAAAATAATAAAGCAGGTGGTTTGGGATGGGAGATCAAATAGAAGGGGAATACAATTTCCCAGGAATCAGGAACTGACCCAGGGTAGGGGAGTGAGACGGGAAAGAGTAAGAGCCATTGGCAAGGCAGAAGAGACCTGACTTAGCAGCAACTGATGATGTGGGAGGCTTTGGTTTTTGTAGCAATTCTGAAAATTACTAGTTAGGTAATATTGGACAAGTCACTTAACCCTCCATGCCTGAGTAGTCAGCTCTGGTATTGGGGAATAACAGAACCTTCACTGACCATCAAATAGGCCGGCTCTGAGTCTCAAATGAGATGGTACATGTGAATACAGGCAGAGGAATAAGGAAACTATATAGAAACTCCTATAGTTTTACGATGTTACTAATATCCCGCATGTTCTTTTTACTTTCTCAAGCTCTTAACTTGAAGTCTATGCCACCATATGAGAAAAAGGTGTTAATTATGATGCCTTTTATAGCTCAAAGTTATGAACAAATAAAAAGAGTTTATGTCTTTTGCGGTTGCTGGAGAACAGACTTACCAACATGAATTTAAATTAAAATGTCAATAATTTTTATTGGAGTTTCTTAAAATACATTTAATTTCCTTTTATATCTCCCCTTATTTTATGAAGCAATATATTCTACATGCAATATATTCCACGTATGACGTTTCTGGACTACTGCAAGATCCAAATTAACCAGAACACAGCCATTGTCTTAGTCCATGTGTGCTGCCATAACAGAATACCACAGACTGGGTAATTTATAAAGAAAAGAAATTTATGTCTCAGGCTCAGAGGTGGACAAGTCCTAGGTGAAAGCCCCAACATCTTCTGTCTTGTGGGAGCCGTTTGCTGCTTCCTCACACGTCAAATGGCAGAAAGGCAAAAAAGGGACACTGTATCCTTACAAGGCAGAAGAGTAAAGGAGAGTGAACCCGCTCCCATGATCTCTTTTTACAGCAGCATTAATCCACTATGACCGAAACCACCTCCCATGAGGCCCCACCTCCCAACACTGTTGCACGGGAAACTATTTCCAATACATAAACTCGGCAGGGTTCATTCAGACGAGCACAGTCATGAAAAAGTTATGATTTGACTTCCTAAGAAAACAGAAATTATTGAGGCTGTTGAAAGATGGTGGTCATGAGACTCATAATGTTTATGCTGAAATTTCTCCATCAATTATATTTCTTAAAATTTAGGGGATATAGGAAAGGGATTTCAGAAGACAACAGATTTGAAGACACATTGTCAATCAGTCCCAAAATTACATTAACTAGTATTAGTCTACAATTCTAAGGAAATGTGGTCCTTGGAACTACGGAATCTCAGTCATTTCTGAGCTCCAGTTTACTCTGTGGCCTTCACTGGGAGTTCTCAGTTTTCCGAAGGCCCCACAAGTTCAAGAGACATAAATGCCATCCAGCTGGAGTCTCATTAGGTTTTCTCAACCAATTTTAAACCATATAACCAATTCCTAAGTATTTTGATTGTGTCAAATATTTAATTATATTTGCCGCTACACACGTGCCACATATGCATTATTTGTGTATGTATACTGGTGAACGAACGTGTTTGTGTATATACACCCTTATTTTCTCTTACAGTCAACTAGAATCATTGCCTATTTTTCAGAAGAGGAATTTATAGAACTTGCCAAGGGCCACCCAGCATGGATCCTGTGTTACAAAATACTTCAGCATCCATAACATTCTGCACTCACTCTTCCTTTTTCAGGGAACCTAGGTGTGAGACAGCATGACCCAAGAGGTATGAATCATCTCATGTAGTTCCCTTTACTACAACAGAGCTGGCAGGACCACTTGGTGCTTTGGTGTGCTGACAAGTGCAGAGTTTCTGCCTACAGACCACCATGTGTAAATATTAGCGTAGGTATGTGAAAACATGGAGCTCTTTCATCATTTTTAAATAGCTATTTACCATGACTTCAAAACATCCAGCACACAATTGGAATATTTTACTCCTGGGAAACTGGGATTTCTCATTTTCAGGAACAGAATAAACTGGCAACCACTTATAATAACAAAACAGCTTTTCTAGAGCAGGAGGGAAGACAGAAAGGCAATATAGCCTTGGAAACAAAATCAGACAGAAAAAACACAGTGAGGTTTTCAGAGACCACAGGTCATTTTCCCGTACTCGCCTTGTACCTTACAAGCCAAATCCACTTGGCTTGCTCCTGAAGGACAAACATGGCAGGTAGCCATGACCATTGCTTGGTCACCCCTCCTCAGAAGCCTGAATATTGCTGGATTAAGCTGGAGGATGACAGTACCCACTGCTCGGCAACTTCTTATTGACCTCACTCAGTGCCCAGGATGGAAGGTAGAAGCATAATCAGTTGGATTTATCAAATCCTGATGGATGCAAGTTCCAAAAGAAAAGGCCACCTTGTAGACTGCTGTTTTGGCATCTGGAAGTTAAGCAGCAGATAGTAGGAGGCCTCCCTCTCACTCATAAATGTACCCTTGAAGCGACTTTAGTGCCCTGATCTCAAAATCTTTTATGCATACATCATCCTTGTGGCTTCCATGTCAGTCTCTGATTCTGCCATGATCGGAGGCAGGTGTTCCAGAGCACTGGCCCGGCAGCCAGCCCCACAAGGCCCTGGGCCACAGATGGCAGAGATTTGTCTGGATTTCTCCGGTGCACTACAGGTTTCCTCTACCCCAATATGTTCACACGTTTCTGTGCCCCAGGTGTTTCCCTTCTCTGAAGTACACTCTGGTTTCCCAGCTGGGACAGCCTCAGACCTGGCAGCACACTGGGGTACTGACTCTGCCTCACTCTTGTGACACTGCTCCTCAATCCTTCAACTTCTGGTTTGGGTTCTGCCTGATTTTTAAAGTCCCCCAAATGATTCGGCCACAGACCTGACCCTGGGCACTGTCCCTTCAACTCACGCAGTCCACTGACAAACACTTGTGCCTCCGAGGATTGCAATTGTTGACTTCAACTATCTCACATCAGCAGAGGAGACAAATAGCTATAAGACTACAGGGTGGTATGTGCACCAATGAAAACTCAGAGAAGAGGTTAGGAGGCTCCAAACCCAACTAGCAGCACCCATTTTTGGCTTTCCGAAAGGAGTAGGCCTAAACCAGGTCTGAAAATGAACAGAGATTACAATTTGGGTGGAAGACCAGGAGAGAACAAAAGGCTATCCCAGGCAGAGGAAATGACATCACAAAAGCAGGAGATAACAACCCTCAAGGGGAAGCCAAATAGCTGCAAGACCACAGTGTGAGAGCTAGAACCTTAAGGACCACAGAATGTTGTTAGTGTTAGGCAGCTTTGGCTGGCTCGGTAATATGACTGGAATACCTGTAGGGATTTAAACAAGAGATCTGGGTGTGAGGATGATTTCTCCAGCCACAGAGTAGACTGCAGATGATGCAGAGAGAACAGGGGCAATGCCCTGGCAGGAGCTGCTGCAGTTACCCCAGGTGAGGGACCGAGACAGGAACTCAGTGCCATCCCCACCCATCGCCAAGACCTGCTTGGGTGAGAGCAGGGGCCCTATGGAGGCCAGGTCTAGTCACAGTAAGTCAGATCCGGGGCACCCCATCTATTATAGGCCAGCAAGTAGGAAGAAGACAGCAGGCAGCTAGAGAGGCACTAGGCCCAGACAGAATGACCAGGCCTTGGTCAGATAAGCAAGCGCCTGAGGTCAAGGGTTTGCAAGAACCGGATGGACAATTAAGTCTAGGAGTGTAATAAGCAAGATAAAAAGCAAGGTGACGGATGACCTCTATGACAACTTCTGCTCCTACCCATCCAGAAAACATTTTTTCTTTATCAATGTGTTCTTTTAATGGACACTTTACATAGGATAGAGGCTGAGAGGCATCCAAAGACACACACTTGCTGTGTGCCTTGACCCCTCATAGGCCCACTTCTAGTTTAAGTAAGTTTGTTTTAATCCTATAGCTTGACCTTAGTTTGACTTGGTGAGCTCCAAGTTCGGTCATTTTTTGGTCATAAAAACTCCTAGACAAGGAGTCCTGGGACCACCCACTTTTAGGTTCCTCCAGACCAATGGCAGCTATTTCTTTCTTCTTAATAAACATCCCTCCTGTCTACCTCCTTTGTCCTCAATTTTGTTCTTTGGCTTCATAAGACCCTGACCCACATTATGCAGTTATATATCCACTAGCTAGTTTCTTCTCCTGGGCTTTTCCCCAACTCTACCAGTGCCTGCCTCACCCCAAAGGTAAGTGTTAAGGGCCAACACTCTCCATAGAAAACAAAGGAATACTGCCAGATGGGCCTGTCTCCAGACCACTGCCTCAAAGACTGGCACAGCAAGCTGATTTTTAAGGTGAGAACTAAGAGAGCAGAGCACAGGTTTGATGGATGGCAAGCCAGGGGGCATGCTTCAGAATACTACCAGGGACACAGAACCTTCACAAGGATGTCAGAGGATTTTAGAAGAGGCTAGTGAGGATTCTGAGCCCCTGAACAAAGGAAGGAAAGGTCCCAGAATGGAAAGAATCTGGTGCCATACCTGATTCTCAAGAGGACTGAGTTAACCCTGAGGATGACCCCAAGGGAGGAAGGCATATGTACCTCATCCTCTGAAAATATAAAAATGGTTCTCTGATGTCATATAATGGAGTTGTGTGGCCTGCCTCACAACTGGCTCAGCCAGAGGGGAGGCCTCAAGACCTCACCCCAGAAGCCCCAGGTATAATTGATGTCTCCCGAATAGGCCACCTGGAAAGCATGACAGTAGAGACAGATCCACCTGGCTTCTGCCTCCAGACCTGCTCAGAGCCCAAGGCTTGCTCAAAAGTACAAATGCCCCCTCCCTCCTTGCTCCCCTCTCCCTCCCCGCTCCCCTCTCCCTCCCTTCTGGACCATTGCGGAGGTGGTAGGCCAGAATGTCTGATATACCAAAGCAGAGAAGGCGATTCAGACAGCTCTCTTGTCAAAGGATCAATCAATGCCAATCCTCCACTCTCAGAACTGCTGCTTGCAAACAGTCTTGGGCAAATGATAGAGCCTTTGATTAATTCCTTTAAATAGCCTTTGAATGGAATTGAGGAAAAGCATTTTCTTCACCAAATGACACCATGTAAACTTTCTGGGGACTAGGGAAGGATTGCATGAAAATCAAAAGCACATTAAATGAAATCCCTGCGAAAAAAAGCCTCCCAAAGTATAAAATAGCAACCACAGCGCTGTCGTCTGAAGTCTGCCATTAAGATGAATGGGGGTGCCTGGGAGAAACATCAGAGGGTATTTGTCAAGTCTCTGTTATGAAGGACAAAGCAGGTCATTCCTCAATTGAAAAGCAGTGAGACAACTGCTATGGGCCACAGACAAGAGCTGGTAGGTAAAATTGAAACTCCCAGAAACGGCACTGTACACCACTGGCAAAATGCCTTTCTCTTTCACTCAAACAACAGTAAAAATGAGGGAAGAAAAATATCCGCAGAAAGGTTTGCGGTCGCACAGCCCCTGCTTTCCTGGGAGAAGCTCAGTCCCTCCAGTGCAAGCGTATCTCACTGCCCCCAACAGCCAGCTCAGCTCAAGAAACGCGGCTCTCTCGCCGAGACGGAAGACACGGAGGGCACCCAGAAACACTGGGAGGAGCTGCCACCACTGGGTCTGTGGCCTAAGACTTTGCACAGTGCTCTATAGGAGGAAGGGTGTTAGAACACAAATACTCATTAAACTTTGGAACAATCTACAAACAGAGCCACTGAGTATTTGGGAAGGGGTACAGTCACTGCAAAACAATAATGAGAAAGAATGCTATGAGCCAAGAAAATCGGGAAACTCCTGACCTAAGATGAAACAAGTACAGAGAACGGGGGGAGCCACTCTCAGGCCTGCCCCAGCGATGCCATCCAAGCCCACGTTCAATGGTGTCCACCTGCCCAGTTCAGTCCAGTACCCACTGAGCTCCTACTGTGTGCCAAGAGTTGTGCTCTGCACTGGGCAGGGGTTGCCATCCAGCTGAGCGGCCAGGCAAGATGCTGCCAGGAAAAAGCTCCTCGAACGACTCTACTGAGAGTCACACAAATGGCAGCACCATCGCCCTTCCCATAGGTCCTTCAGATGTGAGCACAGTTCCGAACAGAAAACTCCCAGTCCAAAAAACTCAAAACCGAAGCTGCTTTTACATTTTTGGGTGCAACACGATGAGGTTCCAAATGAAAGGCCCAGCCAGAGAAGAGTGAGAACAGACCAACATGGACACAATAGCAATCTCTGCCCCTCTTCATCACCCCTAAATGCCTTGAGGGCTGGAGTGCAGGGCCCCCAAGGCAGGCCACATGTGAGCTGCTTCCGCTATTTCCCACTCACCACCATCTTTCTCACTCTTCACATTAGGAAGGCAACTGGGGACAGAGGAGGGCAGAGTGGGACCAGATCATTTCATCACGAAGTGCTATAAGGTGAAAGAAGGTGAATTCAAGCAGGATGTTCATACCAAAGACCACACAGACCTGAGCCTGCCTCTCTGAGGAATATAGGGAGGGATGTGGAGGTATCTGGGGCAGAACTAAAGCTGGAGACCCTGCATAAAGAGCAGAGGTTGAGGAAATCCTTGTGTGCAGAGTCCCTCTTAGTTACTCCCAGCTGAATATTTAAAAGTGTGTGGCCAGGGGTCCCTACCATCCTCTTCCCCATTTTCATCTTTGATGAGGGAACCAGTGCAATATTCAATGAGCCAATTAAAAATTATTTAGTATGTAATAATAATGCTGTATTCTCAGATGTGGTCATTAGAAACAGAAGATGTTAGTTAGTCAAACATATAGCTACCATATGACTCGCCCATTTCTTTCCTAGGTATTTACCCAGGGGAAATGAGAGCACATATTCACTAAAGATTTGTACATGAGTGTTCATAGCAGTTTTATTTGGAATTGCAAAAAAAAAAAAAAAAACCAAAAAAACTGTAAACAACCCAAGTGTCCATCACCTGGGCAGATAAACTACAGTGCATCCATACAACTGAGTACTATTTATCAGCAAAAAGGAAAGAACTATGAATACATGCAACCACAGATGATTCTCAAAATAATTAGGCTGAGTAAGAGAAGCCAGACAAAAGGAAGAATATGTTGTATAATTCGGTTTATATAAAATATTAGGAAATGCAAACTAATCCACACAGTGAGATAAATAAAACAGTAGTTGCCTGTAGGGTGGGAGCAATGCGTGGAGGTGCAGCAAGGAGGGATTATAAATGAGGAGACTGGGGGGATAGATTTGCTTACTATCTTGGTTGTGATTGTGGATTCAGAGGTATATAGCCATGTCAAAAATGATCAAACTGTACACTTTAAACATGTGTAATTTACTGTATTTTAATTACACCTGTTAGGAAAAAGTAGCAGAGAATGATCTAAAAAGACATAAATATGAATTTAAACTGATGGGTACCTCTTAGAAAGCAGTTTGGCAATATGTACCAGGAAATTTAAAATGTTCAATGCTTTGATCCTTCTTTCAAAACTGTATCCTAAGGACATAAAATGAGATACAAAACTTTCACTGCAGTGTTATTTATAATGTAAAAATGGAAACCGCTAATATATCTGACAAAAAAGATGGCTCAAATTAATCATGGTACACTCACATATTGAAATATTATGTAGCCATTAAAGGCAATGCTTATGAGGAGTTTTTTAATAACTGTGAAAAATACTTATGCAATAATGTTATGTGAAAAACACAAAATATAAATTGCACGTATGGTATGAATTAAATTATATAAAAATATGCACAGAAAAATCTCTGAAATACCTTTAGGATTATCTCTGAGTGATGGAGGGTGTGGGTGATTTTTAATCTTTTAATGCAAATTTTAAAATGTTACTATTCTTAATATATATTCCTCAATTTTATACAATGAGAATGTATTTTTCAAATTATAAAATAAACAATATTCAAAGAAATTCTCTCTTCTTTCTTGTTCCTTAAAAAGCAAGGCTTTTAAGGCTAAGAACTAGATCGCATTCTCTTAATCCCTGCATCTGTGGAAATTAAAACTGTCCCCTCTGCCACTTTAGACCTTGAACCTGTATTCCTTTTCCTACTTTTAAACTACCCAGAGAACCAACTGATTGAGAGCACACATTGTCACTTAATTTTGTTATGTATTTTGTTGAAACTGTTTCTATCCACATTTCGATGGTCAGCCCTGCAATGGCAAAAGTAGGATCTTTTCTTTTGCTGATGCCTGCCCCACCACTGCCTCTTCATTTTGTCACAATACCCAGGAAAGAGCTGAGGACAAACACACACACACATACTGATGGCATAAATGAATAATAACATTATATCATGTTCTTATAACATTTTTTTTAACCAAAGCCTCAACAAAACAACAACCCAGAATGGGGAGAAAACGCTTCAGTTGATGATACTTCAGCCCCATTTTATGAAGAGGAAAATGAGATCAAAGCACTAATTTGCTGAGACTAATTTCAGGAGTCTTTCTCTGATTTTCCCTGTGTGAACAGCAAACAGACAAAAACACTGGATTCTATAGCCACTCAGCTTTCACTGTGCCTGCGAATTCCACCAAGACTGGTTCATCTCTGTATCTCCAGTGCTCAAAACAAGCATCTGGTAAGTTTTTGTTGAGTAATTTCTAGCATAAAAAAGACTACTAAATTGGCAAAGAAATAGCTATGCATTTCATTCTGTTTTCTCTAATGTAGCATATATTCAAGAGAATCTTCAGTTTTTCAAGACCTACTTAATAATTTCTCAAAGGTATGACCCTCTAAACTATTGTTTAGTTCATGAGTCTTTGCAGCAGCCCTGAATGACTGGCACTCTAAGAAGATCCCGCCCTCTCATCTCAGGTCCCCCAGCCCTGTTCCAACCTATGGATGTAAAGGTGCATCATATCCTGGATTCTTTCATGGTCATGTTCGGAATCCATCAAGCAAACTTAAAAATTCTGAATTTTACAAAGAGTGAAGTGATAGAATCGCAGAAGGAGAAGATGGCAAATGCCAAGAGAGTGAGCAGGTGAGGACTGACCACGGGGGTGAGAGGCCAGTGGTAGGCCTGGGAAAAGTGAGAAGACGAAGAGAGGATGTGGGCCAGAATCAACACCAAGAACATTCAGTCTTCAGCACTCTTGGGAGCCACAGGAAACTGCTCAAGCTTCAGGGGCTAATATGCTCAGATCTGATGAAGGACGCCTAAAGGGAGACAATACTAAAACCACAGCAAGGAAATATCTCGATGGTCCCAGGGAGACACGATGGGGTCTGAGCAGTACTATGCAGTGGTATACTGAGTTGTGTCCTATTATCTCACAAGAGCCAGTTGTACACATGAATGCCTGGCCCACGTTTAGAAGCATCATGTTGGTAACTTGAAATCAGCCACAACGGGAGCATTCGCCCTAAAAACACTGACAAGTATCACAAGTCCATTGTCTCCTGCTGTCTGGTTTTTATTTATTTATTTTTTTGTGGGTGCCAGGGATCGAACTCAAATCCCTAGCCCCTGGTCTTTAAACATTTACACACATATGAGGCATACAGTCTGGATTTGTGAAGTAAAGTGGAAAGTACAGTGACCACCTGATATTTTTAGTCTGCATTCAGGATTGATTGAGCTTCATTCCATGAAATAGGTAACACAGGAGAATAAACTCATGAGGGATCAAGGGTGGAGAAGGCGAGCTCAGCTACTGGCATTTGGAATTTGAGGGCCATGTAAAACAACCCAAATCATACGGCCCGAGGGCAGTGACATGGTGTCACTGGGAGCTTAGGAGATAGTTCTCTGCTGAAGTCACGAGTATAAACAGGTAGAATCTGAAAAGGGAGGGCCAGCACAGGAATGACTGATACTCTGCAGAACCCAACAGCTAAGGAACTTTCAGAGAAAATGACTGGCAAAAGAGGTCGAGGAAAATTCAACAGGCAAAGGGAAAGGGGGCTGTGGGGGTATTAGGAGATAAAGAAAGACACAGAGTCATCACATGAGGATACCTATGCTGTCAAACACCACAGACCAGTAAGACTCTCTATGCATGGCATCAAAAGAATCACTCGTGACCCTAACTGAATTAGATGCACAGAAGGTGGCAATTTGGGGAAGACACAATGCCCCCTCAATACTTGCTTAATCTTGTGATGATCTATTATCGTACCCATCAGGACCCAAACAGGAAAACAGCAGCTACTCTAGGTGCTTCAGAGAAAGGAAATACAACCAAAAAAATCAACCAACCAAGTAATGGAAAACAAGAAGGTAAAGACCAAATGGCAAGGCAGAAAGCCGCTACTGCCCTCCGGCTGGAGGGACAGAAGGACCAAGCAGGGACACCACAGCCATGCAGGTAGGGACCACACAGCGGACCTGAAACCCAGGCTGTCTTCTTTGCAGGCGAGCACCCCGAAAAGGCAGAACATTGTAGCAGGATATAGACCTACAGAGAAGGAGAGGTAGGCCTTGACAGTGAGCTCACCCAAGGAGGAGAAAGAGAGAGTAACATGCATCAGCTTCCTCCTACCCTGTGGTCTTTCACCAGTGCCTCGCTTAGCTATGCCTCACCAACAGCAAGTCGGCCAGGCACCTGGGGAAGGTAGTTCCCTACCACAGAGAGCAAAGAGCATCATAAACACAGGGACAGGCAAACAAATGACACAACTGTTTAACACAACTCTTCCCATCTAGGACACCATCAATATAAGACCCAGCCCAACTTCAGAGATGTTAACATTTGAAAAAAACCATCCCACAACAGATGAAATATGTTATACCTGTGGAGACCGGATCAGACGGCACAATGCCTCGCAGCATATCTGTTTCTCCAAGATATTCCATTTCCTTTGTTTGAGATTATTGTCTAATCCTGACCCTACAGAAACACATACCAGCCTCTTGGAAGGAGCACTGAGCTGCTGAATATGTTTCCCTGCAGGTTTCTAATTGTTCTCCCTTCTCCAGTGCTCACTTCCCGCCCACCTGCAGTACAGGGGCTAGGCACGTCCTCATGTCCATCATGTTATCACGGACAGAAATCAAATCTACTTTTTTGTTCACTGATGCCAAACCACATTCTACAACACATTTTCGTATCTTGTACATAAATGTATGTTATGCCACAAGAGGAAAGTAATCATTAGGATGGGTAAAGAGAGAAATAAAGAGATTAGAAAGTCAGAGCTGGGGGGAAACTGAGCACACACAAATCACCCCACCCGCTCCTGGACAAGGGCTGAAGCTGTGGCACACGCATGATGTGGCCGAGAAGCCCTGCCAAGAGTGGCCAGCTATATCCCTGATCCTCACAGACAGTCCTGCATCCCCAGGATACTAGGAGATACCAATGTGGGGAAGTGTTCTGGTGGCCAGGACCCTGTGCAAGGACAATGGTGCATCCAAAGTGCAAGTCAAACAGGAGCAGGGGTTTTCTCTGATCAGCTTCTTGACTGAAATTGGCCCCAGGCTCTCCTTGTAAAGAGTAAGCAGCCAGATGTCCCGGCTACACCCTGTGTTTACAGCAGCTCTGCCTTCATCTGCAGTGTAGATCAATATCAAACAAGGGGGCCCTCATCACTGCTTTCACACAAGCAGAGTAAGTTGGCAGAGTGAAAACAGAATCAGAAAATCAAGGGCAAGTGTTTGCCTTTGATGAGCATGACAGGTAGGCTCCCACGTGGAGCTGAGACCGAGTGCCTGAGAAAGCGTCATGCAGGAGCCCAGCCCATGCGGCCCAAGGCCATGGGCCAGCATTACAAGGGCTGCATTCCCCATGCCTTCCAGTGGGGGCCCGATAAGGCTGGACTCGTCTTATGTCTGGTATGACACATACCCTCCCCTAGCTCTGGGCCCTTACACAATATCCTTTCCCCTCTGCAACCCTCTCTGACTTCATCGCCTCTCGGCACAGTCCCACATGCTTCAAGCCCATCTCACTGAATCATTTCATTCATTCATTTATCTACTCACACAGTCAATAGCTACCAGGTGCTGAGGCACAAGGATGGATTAAAATAAAAGCCTAGCCATTTCACAGAGCATACTACCTGGTAAAATTGGGCCTTCCATATTAAAAATAAAAGTAAGGATACCATGCCTCTATTTGAGTCATGCACAGGTTAGATTCAAGACACAATTGTGGGAGAATGATAAGGTTTCATTTGAAAAGTTATAGAGGAGGTAAGCATTGACAGGAGATTTGGTTTCTCCCTACTAGTTGGGATCTGGGATGGAGGTGGGGGTAGGGGTGAGGGCATCCCAGGTCCTGCAAGGAGAGGAGGTGGTGGTGTTTGGAGGGGTGAAACGCCTGGTTCCTGTCCTAGCTCTAAGTGTCAGGTGTGGTGGAGACAAGGTGGGAGAGCTGGCCAGTCCCAAGGCATGGAGGGCCCCTGCTGAGGACAGCATACAACACTTCCACAGCCCTCACTCCAGCTTCACTCAATATCTGTGCTCAGTGTCTGCCCCGTTGTCCAGCATCATCATTTAACGCTTTAATCTGTCATCTTGTCAGTTTCCCCATCAAAACTTGGGTCATCTTGAGGGCAAACAACTGTCTCTCAAATAGAAAATATCCTGCGAAACCCCAGAAGGCACGGTGTGGATTAAGAAACAGACATAGCCTTGGCAAGGTTAAGTTTGGCAAGAGCAATATTCTAGCCTAAGTAGTTCCTGAGTTAAAAGGACACTTACCAGCAAAATAAACTATGCATTTTTAAAATTAAGATATTTTGCTTTGCAGGGAATCCTATTACTGGTGAATGACAATCAGCATTGTGCTCAGAGTTTTTGTCATGTAAATTCCGCATTTATCCATAGCTTTAACCTGTCAGAGCCATTCACAATATTCTTTCCAGGGCTTTCTTCCTATTTGCTTTATGGTTATTGCTTTTAACCTGAAAACAGGAAAAAAGAAGTGTCCATTCCAAATAGGGCATCCATTTAGTAGACTTTCTGTGCTTCAATTTCAATATCAATACTTCAATAACAAACTGGAACAAAATCTCCTTTGGAGAATAGAATACGAGCAATGATGTCTGTCCTATTCTCTGCCCACCCAAGCCCAGAGAGTATGGCTAAGGAGACAGTCATTAATGTGGGCCCCCAGAAAGGAATGGTGGCCTCATTGTCAGCCAAAATCTTCTTTTCCAGGGAATTCATATTGTCCGGGAGGGAAACAGAAGACACACTTTTGCTCTCAGGGAGTACAGAATGAAGGGAAATGATTAATGCATAATAAACAGAAAATAAAATTCAAGAAAGTGTTACCACGTGAGAGTGCCCCTGCTGAGGACAGGCATGCGACAGCTCTCTTGAACTGTGTTTTCTGCTGCGGTCGCACGCCACAGCAACATGAAGATGACAGGCTTTGAAGCCAGACAATCTGCATTCAAGTTCTAAAGCCAGCATTTATGGATTTACTGAAGCTCTTCAGATACTCGCTCCTCCGCTGTAAAATGGGAAGTCAGGAGAATCACTTCAGTGTCCCAGTGACGATGATATGAATGGATGCACCTAAGACTCTAGAACATACTAGCTCATGCTAAGTGTTCATCGAGGTTTAGGTGCAGGGCAGGCTGTATGTGACTTAATGAAATTGTGTAACTACCCTCAGGATCTTATTGTGCCCTGACCCTCCATTTCTCTACAGCCTTTCAGTTTAAGCTCTATAGCAATCTGTCTTTCCTCCAGAGTTCCCACCATGCATGTTATCTATCTTATAGGCGTTCTTGGGGACTATTTCCCAGGAAATGAGGATTCCCTGTACACCTTTCCTCTCTTGCTGCATAGAAACCACTCTGTCTGATGCCAAGGTCAGGAGCAAAGAATTAAGGAGAAAATACAGGCTATCCGGAGGGCACAGCTGTGATAAGAAGGATCTAGATTCAGATGAATTGAGAGTGGAATCCAGCTATGTTCACAAGAAGCCTTGTAGTTTCTGCTTTGTGCCCTTGATTCCTAAGCTGCCAAGCAAGAAGTCTGACCACTCTGAGGACTTCATGAAGTCAGCAAGCTGAACCACAGGCAGAGGCTGTACACAGGACCTGATGTGAAACCCCAGTGAGGCCCAGTCTTTGAAACACCCTAGCCATCCGAAGAAACTTCCAGATGACTCCAACCCCTACTCAGCCAAGGCCACAGACATCATGGAGTGGAGAGTACTATGACCCTATCCCATGTCTAAATCCCAGAGCCTCAGGACCTGTGGGCATCATAAAATGGTCGCTGCTTTGTATCACTAAAATTGTGGGTGGTTTTCACCCACAATAGATAATCAAAACACCAGCCTCTTGCATTCTAAGCTTTGATACCCTTAAGCTTACTGTCTCTTTACAATAGCTTGCTAAGCTAGGATTTGTTATAGCCATTTTAGAGGTAAGAATTTGCATCTCAGAGGAGCATTACAATTTTTTCAAGATCCTATAGCTTCTAAATGACATAATCAGGAATCAGATACCCATCACAAACCTCAGTCAGCCACCCAGAATTCAAAGAACATTTAAGATAAATCAGATGTTGAACTCAGTACCTGCAAATACTCATTTACATATGTGCTATATGCTTCTAACACTCACCTCTAAAATAAAGTCACTTGACTGTCAAAAAGAATAAAAAATACTAAATCTCATCCACTTGACAGGGCCACATGACCAACCTGAAGCTGATGGGCTGATTCACATCCACTGCTCCTCTGACAAGACTCAGTGCATTAAATCAGACAAAGAATAAAATTTGTATCCATCAGATTTTCAGTGCCTTACCCAAAATATTAGGATGACCACAGTAATTTAGACCAATGGGCAATCAGGGCTGGGTGTAAGAGAGGGATTTTGAGTTCTGCCAGCTTTTCCACACCAGGAAAGGAAGTCCTGATGACAGAGGTAGAGATGCTCTGAGAAAAAGCTGGAAATAGACACTCAAGAAATTTGGCTGTGATTGGAGGTGCCAGATGTTCCCCCAGACACTTCGATTACGTGGGTTGCAGGCATCCAGCCTAATTCCACTCATTTCACTGCCAGAGAGTGGGTCCCTGCCTTATTTCTTCTTGGGGAAGGAGCAGAGCCAATCCTGCCCTTAAGGAGCCATCAGAGTCCTGGGTCCAGAGGAAAATCGCCACACTACCCACAGCCCAGTGTCCACCCCCACTGCAGAACACTGTGCAGAGCATCTGTTCCAGCCACATCCTCTAACCCCAGAGGGTGTGTGGGCAGGCCTACACGCTGCACCTGAGCATCAACAGGTCCATGAGGGGGACACCAGTTGGAGAAGAAAGTCCTCCAAATGTCTTACAAAGCTTCACAGTTGCCAAGAGAGTCTGACTGAATGTCTGAAGCCCAGTGCTCCGATTTGATAAACGAGCTGCACAGGAGGTCGTGGAAGAGGCATGGAGGGACTCTCTATAAACACCCTCTTTAGCTCAGCCCTTCTTTGGTCTGGGTTCCCAGAAAAGAACTGAGTAAAGCCACCTGGGAGGTAATCTCAGAAAGGTTAGACAGAAGTGGTGAACTAAGTCAGGAAGGGAAGAAAGCCAGGAAAGGATGGAAGCAAGTTAGCACTGTGGGCAAGTAGAGCTCTAGAGCCTGGGTCAATATCTAGCTCCTGCCAGGCATTGGTGAGGATAATTCCTGGCAGAGTTAATTAGCTGGAATTTGTGACTTGCCATGATGTACTCACTTTGGCAGCACATATACTAAAATGTGACTTGCTATGCAAGCAAACAGAAGATTCTAGTGACCAGAGAAAACAAACCAGTAAAGGTCTGCTTCTGCTGGAAGTTGGGCTCAACACATGAAAAGAGAGTACACAGAGGAGACATGAGCAGGGCTCTGACAGCACCTGTTATGACCACCTTCTGCCCACTTACCCTCTACACACCGCTAGGCTACCTGTGGTCTTTATGCAACCTGTACCATAGAGAGCCTGGTGAATATGCATCTGGGGTGGGGAGGGACGACAAGACCAGCCGTAAGGCCCAGCCTGAAGTTTATGTCCTCTTTGGGCCCTAACTTCTATGCCACTAATAACAGGTTCCACCTAATTCAACACCATTCTGCTTCTCTAGCTCAACCCCGTGGGGTGGTGGATAGGATTGGCCCTCCCCTAACCTCAGTGGGTTATGCATAATCTATAGGGCTGTTTTCCACCTGGCTTTGTAACCACCCTTTGATGTAAGGAGGTCTACTCTTGAAACTCTGGTAAAAGAACAAAGAAAAACCCAGTATCCAATAAAACAATTAGATCCTAGGACTGTCTGAGTGTCACCTTGACCTTAATCACCTTCCAAGAGAACCATACGGGCCACTTGACATCTATTCAAGGTATTTTCTTCTTGCAGGGTGAAATGGGAAATGAGCAGGTAGTGAGGTCTGAATTTATCCTGAAATGCCAAAGGAGATGCTGGAACTTCACACTAACCATCTGTTTGATTCCCCTAACTTTTTAGACATGTTTTGTCTGGCTGCCAGAGGTCTTTCATACAACCTCAGGCCTTAATTGCCATCATTTCTGCTTTGGAGAGCTCAACTATTTCAAGGGCATTAGGGTTCAAATCCCTCAGAAAGTCAGAAAACATCTCTCTTTCTAAAAACTCATGAAGGAACCAATGTGGGTGGCAGAGTTGACAGAATGGAGAGGTAGAGAAGGAAGCACTCAGTAAGTTCAGTCAAAGTTATGAAAACTTTCCTGCCTACCCCAGCTCTTCTCTCCTGCTCACAAGCAGGGCCCATGACGAAGCCTGCAGGGAAATCACTTTTAAATTCACAGCCCGCTGTCCATTATAACTGAAAATATGGTAACACACAAGAGATGATGTTGATTTTAGAATCAACATGTCACCCAGGTCTTTTCATTTCAGAAATACATACATCCTTTAGTGCCCTGAAGTTATTGTTGGGCTGAAATTTTTATAAACTCAACTCCAAGTCAAATATTACAGAACTACCAAATGTCACCAAACCACTTACTAAGGGGATATACCATTCCCCATTACATCAAACTATTAAATTCGTTTTCATCTCAAAGTCACTGAAACTCTCTTTAGTAATCTAGACTTTCTCTTAGCAGTACCTCAAACTTATGTGAAGGATAAGAGAAAAATAGATACCTAGGGATGAAAACAACCAGAATCTTCATTCTTTTAAATTATCAGTGAGAACATGAAGAAAAAAATCTCCACAAATACGACACTGTTTTATTCCTGGAATATCAACATTGACCATAATGAACACTCTAGTCTGTTTGCTGGAGTCGAATCCATTGGCCCACAAACAAGATATGTCATTTCTGCCCCCTAGTACATTGTCAAGTTCCTCTTTTCCAGTAAGTAGCAACTGCCTTAAAGATATTCCAGTCCAATTCCATAGCTTTTCATTCCCTTTCAG
This sequence comes from Hystrix cristata, assembly GCA_004026905.1. Lineage (NCBI taxonomy): Eukaryota > Metazoa > Chordata > Mammalia > Rodentia > Hystricidae > Hystrix > Hystrix cristata. Next base: position 30,602 of record PVJO010010549.1, read on the forward strand.
TTACAAAACCTTAGTCCAGATCATTTTTAAATTTCATTCTCATACTGGACCCAAAGATCATCTACTCTGGGCTGAATGAAGTCTGCTCTCCCCTGCTGCTCCCACCTTACCACTTCTGCATCCCAGCGGGGAGCAGGCGATACCTGAAAGGAAAACCCAAAGACCACCTCCACACTCAACCGGCAAAGTAGTGGTCCCGCCTTCAGTTCCTCCGAATGATGTTCTAGCACATGGATTACGGGCTCTACGTGGTCTCCCAACATGCCCCACTAAGTACAGATCCTTTCTTTTTCTCTGTGGAAGATCTCCTATGAATTCGGACCACTTGTGTCAACTGGCTATCAGCTGGTGGTGTTTTCCCCTAAAGGTCATCAGAAAGACTGTAATTCCAGATATTGTGTGCCTGTTAAGGTAACTTCAGCTTGCAAACACATATGGGATGCATGCGTACACACAGGGTGTCTGGGCACCTGTCTCCCTGAACTTCCCTTAGCGTGCCGTCCAGAGGTCCAAAGTTGTCTTTTTCACATGAGTGGCACTGGAGCGGATCAGCCAAATATGCTTTCCATAATTTTAATAACCCAAGTTTTCCAGGAATACAATCATCCTATGAATTGAAGACAGAATTTGTCTTGTCTTGTTCTGCATGTTACCAGAAGTATTTTGCCAGTTCTAAAAGTCACATCACCACCATATCGCCCATGATATCTGAATCGCCAGCACAGCACACTTGCATGCTGTTTTAGTTACTTTTCTCTCGTTGTTGGGACAGAATACTCGACACCCAAAGTTAGGGGAAGAAAGGTTTATTAGCTCACAGTCTGCAGAGGTTTCAGTCTACAGTCCGCTGGGTCCGAGGCAGGGCAGCATGGCAGAGGCAGGGCGGGCCGGCATGGCAGACAGGCAGCCGACCGGCCGCAAAGTAAAGTCAGGAAAATGCAAGGAATGTATGCAAATAAGCAATGCAAACAAGCAGCTAGTTAGCTTCTTCCTGTATCTTTTATCTAGGCTACCTGCCCCCAGGGCGGCCCGCATTCCCACCCACCAATCTCAGTCTCACATCCTTGATCCCAGCAGAACCACACAAAATCGATCAATAGATTAATTTAGTAATCACACACTCTAGATCCAGCTATCTCTTACCACGTGAGGCTTTGGGGGGACATCTAGACACAAACCATAACACATGCGTTTGCATTTGTGGCTGTCGAATTCACAGTGATTTACATCATGTCACGGCTGAATTCACAGCAAGCATTTTACCACTTCTAGTAAAGTTAAGTCCAAGCACTTACATATTGAAATACATATTATTTTACTATACGTTATTTCCTTTTAATTCCTTTATATTTCAGTTAAGACATTGTATTGATTCATTAAATTATGTATACAAGTAGAAAACAGTATGAGTAAATTTCATTTCAGCATAATAATGATGACACTACAGAACGTGTGTTGTAAAAAGGGGCCATTGGTTCCACAATCCTTTCTGTGTATTTCCCTGTTACCCACCTTAAGACTTTGGTAAAACCTGTTTGATCCAAGTTCTAGCCTTGATATCTTAAGGGAAATGTTATTACTATTTGAGCCAACATTACAGGAAGAAGGGTAAATTCTATCTTGCTTTGGCCCAGCCTCAGCCTGTGTGGGGAATGGCAGCATTATTGAGAGAAACATCTGACCCCTACATGAAAGGGCATTTCAGGGGCAGAATCAGAGCTACTAGCAACCTACCCATTGTCACAGCCCATAGCCACCACGATCCATAGCCCATGCCGCCAGAGACCATCCCCCAGGAGATATTCCTCCCAACATCAGCTTCAAAAGATCCGGATTTTGGTTTGGCTAAGAAACATGGTATTTCCCTGTACTTGGTGTCAAAGGTTTAATCCTCAGGACTAAACCAATGTACCCTTAGATCCGGAAGTAAATGTTCTGACTTCAGAGAGGTTACCATTTGTTCATTTTTGTGGACTGCATACACAACCCAGCAATCTCAGCACAGCCAGAGATCAGCCCTTCCTCTTGCTCCCCAAGGCTCAAGATGTGGGCTGAGAAATCTACAGGCCTCATCACATGAGGCCATCACATTTTAATTGGTGACAAAGCTTTTCTAATTAAAAACCTCATCCTTACCTCCACATATACATACATCTGAGATCATAAGTTGCAGATCGGAGCATACTTTATCCACTTAGGACTTGTACAGTCTGGGGTTTAATAGAATGCTAATGGGAACAAGGAAGATTCAAAGTGAGACATTGGAGAGTGTCAAATCTGCAGCAGTCGACAGTTACAACTAAATTCTCATCAGTGCATGACAGAAGATATTTTCCAAACTGTGCAGTAATCAATGCTACAGAGTAAAGTAGCATGACTACGGGGCTTTACTAATGGCAATATTAATTAACATTAATTACCCAAGAAAGATCCACCCTCTGGAACTTGCCTCCAGAATCAACAGCCACAGAGGTTTAAGGCCCGGGCCATCTAGCTTCCCCCTCTCTAACTCTGTCTTATACCCTATAGGTCCTCTATCCCCAGTTGGGCTAAATCTGCCCATCTTTGAATGCACTTGCTTAGGAAGCTGACCTCTCCTAATCTTCCTTTTCCAAAAGCTCTAGTCTCATATGCGTACACTGAAGAGTTGGCACAAGGATCCCCGTGCATGAAAGAGAAGAAGGAATCAAGAAAAATTCCAACCCAGCCTTGCATCCCCCACAAGGTGCACAGCTGGGTTCAGCGAACTCTGTCCATCACTCATCTAGCTACTCTATGCAGGCCACGTGTAGGGGCTTGGAAGTGAGAAGTCACAGTCTAGTGAAGGGGGCACAGGCAGACAATGGTGAACCAATCAGTAAGCACCATCAGGGAGGGCTCTATAGGAACTATGTACTGGGGAGGAAAAGAGGACACCTCCTCCAGCCAGGAAGTGCCCAGGATGTTGTCCCAGAAGAGGCACCAGCAGCATGAACAGAGCTTGCCGGGTGGCCAGGCAGGGCAAAGCACACAGCAGACCAAGCAAGTGTGCAGCAGCACAGAGCACAGACCCCCTTCTGGGGTCAGGAACTGGGCTGCTCCACGGGCGAAGCTGAAGAGGGAGAGGAGCTAAGAGAGAGGGAAGCTGGTGCTGGGCTGATGGGGAGCTTGCCTTCTAGCCCAGGAACAGGGAGGTGCCACCTAAGGGCCTTGTGAGACAATTCAACAAATGCAGACTTTATACTGAAAGTGATAAAGCGACACAGAGGAAGTTTTCTCAGAGGGCTGACTGAGGGTTGTGTTTAGAAGACCCACTGAGGGCTGTACAGAACTGGGCTGAAGAGGGACTCACCTACGGATGGGTGAGATAGAGAACTACACTCCCAGCAAAGGAGAACCTAGATCACCAAGTGCACTTGGAGCAGCGAGGACTTACACAGACCCCTAGTACCCTCCCTACTCCTCGCCTGGTGTCAGAAGGCGGCTCAAGTAAGAGGGCGAGGGCCAGGGGCATAGTGTCCTGCCACAACAAGCAAGGACAAGAGAGAGACCTCCCCAGGACACTGAAGAGCACACGCACACATCATCGGATGCAGAGCACCAGGCTTCTACCAGCTGCTGAATCTGGGTTGAAGTGCCAAGAGCTGTTCAGGAGAAGCCCTGCCTTGCTCTTAAAGAAACACAGCCAAGATGGAGAAGCAGGTTATACGAGGTTATACGAGGTCCTCATGGTTAAACAAGGGTAGACACTGGGCTGGATGCTCCACATCCAAGCAATGCTCCTGTGGCAGATCTGAGCACTGCCAGCCTGCAGACCTATGGCATTTGTACCACAATGGATGAAAATGCCCTCTCACACCTCTTGGAGTGTCTGTCTAAGGTACGCAGGTGAGTGGGCAGGGATCAGAAGGGCTCAGTGTTCCCAGAAATCACCTTGGTCCAGAGGAGAGGGAAGGTCAAAGTGTGCATCTCCTCGTATAACCATAGAAGACGACCACAACAAGCACAAGGTTGTCCCGTATCAGGATTCCAGACTGAAAAGACACTCAAGACTCGCCACAGCTGGCATTCAGCATAGACAGGAGCCCAGTTTCTTAAGGCTCCATGGCCAGCCAGTGCCAGTTGATAATCTCAGATGTGTCTTACAAACTCCTCTCTAGAGGGGGCACACAATTTGGACACAGATGCTTCTATCACTGAAAAATAGTTGGAGCACCATGACAGAGACCTACCTACCTCATATGTCCACCCATACTACCCCAGATAGTGTGCCATGCTGCCTAAAATGCTACGACGTGAGACTACTTAACCCTGTAGGTAAGCAGTGCTCTCCTTCTAAATGCAAACATCACAAGATGAGATCATGTATTGTGTCCCATTACCAGAGTCTGTGTGAAGGTCAGAGACATTTCCTCTCTGCTAAGACGATGTAAGTGGAGCTTGAGGGCTCACAGGCTTAAGACTCAGGTTCAAAGCAGCTCCAGATTTCCTCGGAAGAACCCCGTTTGGTTGGAAGTGACTTGTTTTAAAGCTGTAGCAAGCCCTGTCATTAGTGTGACTGACTGGTTCTGGTCAATAAACACAGCAATATTTTCTGAAAATGGTTTTACTCACAATTTCCATTAGATTGAGAAAACACAAATTGTAAAGCAAGGATGATGACGATTCTCATTATTATTGGCAATATCTGATGGAGTGGCTTCCAGGGAGCAGCCAAATCCCACCTCCCAGAGCAGCCCCTAGCACAACGAAGGACAAGAAAAGAGAGACCCGAAGAGGCTGGTACATAATCCATGATGAGGGGGCAGGGACCCAGATGGGTACTAAAGGCAGATGCATCAATTCTGCCAGCCCCCCCCACCCCATTCTTCTGTGGTGGGCTTTGGGACAAAGTGGTAGTGGGAAATATTTAAAAGCAAAAATCAAGGGAAAGCAACTGCTTGAAGCAAAGATTCCCACCTAGTTCCCTACTTTCCCAAGGAAGGCTGGAATTTAACTTCTGGAATATCTGGGTGGGGTGAAGAAGGAAATTGTTCAAAAATGGGAATGGTACAAGCCCAAGATGACTTATTCATGATTTCTAATTCACAGACACTAAAAGAGTCTTAAATATATTTAAGCAGAATATGACCATTTTGACAGTTGTGATGATGGTGTTTTCCTCTAGAAAACAACAACAAAAAGAAAGCTAGTAAGGTAAAATCTAGGTCTTAGTTGTGACATTCCTTTTGCTCAGATTATGAATGATCTTAACCTCCTTTTCTGCTCTAAATGACAATCCACACTTCCGCAAACAAGAAAAAAAAAATCCCCAAAGAAAGAAAACTCTTAAAATACTGTGAATTGCAAATTTAGTTTGTGCTCCACCCACCAGCATCTCTGTGAGTTTCCGAGGGCAGCCATTCCTGGCTCTCAAGCTTGATTCTTGATCTCTTCCAGGCAGTGGTGTGGAGGTGAGACCTCCGGGGAGGACTCCAGGTCTGCATGGGGCTCATGTGGCCTGGTGTGTGGCCAAGAGGACCAGAGTCCGTGGTTTTCTAACTCCAGAGGCAGGAGGAAGAATCTCCACACTTTCCCAACCTTGTCTAGCCATTCGTGATTCGTTCCTTTGGGTTAGCCATGACCCTTCTTAGTGTGCTAGATACCATTAGTTACAGGGCAGGCCACTATAGGAGGAGCAGTACATCCCAAGGGGCACGGTTCAGAGATATGGTATAAACTGGCCCCTGGAAGAGTGCTTGTGGCTATAAGAACTTAAAGGAACAGAAAGAATTGGGAACATGAACATTTATACTCTTCAGCCACCAAACGTGTCCACTCAGGCTAAGAAAATGCCTTAGAATCCTCTCTCATGAATGTTCACAAGCTTTTATATTGCAAGACCCCCTCTATTCTTTCTCCTTCTCCATGTGCATATTTATCTCCCAGAAGTCTCTGCAATGACAGAAAATGTTCCAAACAAGCATGGTCCTGTAGGAGACGGGTGCTCCTAGTGACAAGCTAGAGCAGAAGACCCAGATCCTCACTCAGGCAACATCCTGAGAAACAGGCTTTTAGGCCAGGTGGATGGTAAGTCTTTCCACTTGCTGGTCCTTCTGTCCATCCCAGCAGGCCTCTGCTCCTTCCCAGGCAGGCCAAAGGAGAAACCCCAGAGGAGAAGGTTAAGTCTGGTCCCCACCTCCCTGCAGCTCCTTGTTTCTTCTCTATAAGTGTCCCAAAGTCTTGTTCAAGGGCTCCAGTTCATCCTCAGAGTCCAAATGAGAAAGGGATAAAGATGAGCAGCAACTGGTGACCATCTGGATGCCCAAGTGAGGCGCTAAGGTGTAGCAATCTACACCCAGGTGAAGATGCCCTCTCCCCAACCAAACAGAAAGAGAAATGCTGGGGTGCATGTCCCTAAATAAAGCAGAAGTTTCCTTACAGCATTTGGCCTAAGCATTGGGCTGAAGTGTCTCTGGCTTCAGGTTTGAAGCGGAATGCTTAATGCTTCCTGGCAGCACAAGAGAGAAAGTGTGAATCCCTCCCCACATTGTCAACCTATAGAAGTCCAGATAAACTGTACTGCTGCAGAGGAAATCATAAATAATATATCTTAGGACAAGGACTTCAATATTTTTGAAGGGTTTCATTTCTCCTCCCTTCCAACTTTGATATATGTACTTATTTAACAAGGGTCTGGGGAGGGTTAATTGAATTAATATATGTAAAGTGCTTTGAGTTTGAAGAGAATACCCAATATAAATGGAAGTATCACTAAAAAGGTTAATCTAATTTACATCTAACACTTTCAGTTCACGGTGTTAATGAACTATATCCTTTTAGAGAGTGATTAATTCATAGAAATGTGATTATTTTTCCTAATGCTATAGATGGGTCAGCTTTTCCCATTACTATATCTAACTTTATGGGAGAATTCAGCATTTTATAAATTAAAATAATAAATCAAATGCTCCTGTAATGGTTATATTTCATTAATTACAAAGAGACATGCATTAGATTAACATTTATCTGTTTTAATTAATTTGCTGCAATGCAGTTACCCATGTGCATTGGGAAATGACACACCAACTTGACATAATATTAACAGTTTTGACAGGTACTTCCTGAAAATTTATGATCCTGCAACCCGTGCATTCATTGCACAACTAGAGTGACCAGCAGCTGCCTAACACACATAGGCTGGATGTCAAACAACGAGGAAGGGACACAACACTAAATCCAAACTTTGAGAAATGTTATTAACGAATTTGTGAGGCGGTTTGAAGAGAAAAAGATGTTGGGTTTTATTTTGAGAGTTGCAATTCCAGAGTCTCAAAACAGAGTTCTTAAATATGATCACTGTATTTTCTAAGGTACTTTCTCCCTTCAAAAGATTTCCAGAGCCACCTCTGAATGGATATTCACAACTTCTTGTGTGAAGGAAGGAGGTGCCATGGGATCCTTCCTGCCTGAGGAAAAGCTAGTACCCGAAGACGCTGAGCAATCTGCCTGAGCCCATGTGAGTTTGATACCTCAGCCATCACTCGATTCTCCACAGTGATTTCCTGGCCAGACTTGCCTGAAGACTGCATATTTATTTAACTGCATAATACAACAGATACTGTGGAAATATAAAATGGAAGAAAGCACAAAAACAATGACTATTAAAAAACTGGCAATCTTCACATGACAAATCAATGCAGTGACTCCAAAGGAATAAGTCAAATTTTAGCCACTTAAGCACCCTCAGAAGTAATGAGAACACCACTCACAACCTCTCTGAGTGTGAATCCCCACGCCATCTGTTCAACGGACTCCTTCACACATTCTGATTCACCTAATGGTCTCCTGACTCACCAACTGAACCTAGTATTTCAAGGCCTTACACAGTAAATGCCGTATGCTAGTTTAGGAGGATAGCCAGATAACTAAAAGGGAAAGGCCAGACGGAAGCTCCTCCCGTGACCACAGGCAGGAAGTGGACATACTCAGGACAAGCATACATGGGCAGAGGCCCACAGGGGTTTAGGTTGGTGTGGGTGGCGGCATCTCACACGAGGTCCTTCCCTCAGCCCTCTGCATCCACTCTGAGCCTTAGACAGCGCTGGGCACTGGTCTCACAGAGGTGAGCAGGGGACTTCCCCTCCACGGACTCACAGCCTGGCTGGGGAGACAGGGAGCCAAGAGGCACTCTGAGGAGCAGACAAGTGGTGGGGGAAGTCTAGAGGAACAAGGGCCCCAACTGGGAGTGGCACCAGCAGGAAAAGCAGCCCAGTACGGAGGGCCACTTCTTCACCCTGCCTGGGCATCAGAAATACTGGAGAGCTTTAAACAAAATCCCAGGTCCTGCCCCAGAGCAATCACCACAGAATCTCCAGGGGCGACAGTCCCATGCAATTGTGTTGTATTAGAATTCTCTCTGCCTCTGCTGTGCATCTAAGAGGCCCTGCACAGTGGAAAAGAGGTGGACTCTGAAACTAGACTGTGGATGCAAATCCCAGCTCTACTGCTTCAATAGTTGAGCGAACTGGGTAAGTAGCTTAGGCTTCCTTGCCTCAGTTTCCTCACCTGCCAAATGGGGATAATAAGGACACACATCTCATCATTCAGAGACAAAGGCTGAAGGAGTTAATACCCATCAAGCACTCAGAACAGTATTTGGCATGTAGTAAGTTTTTGAAAGATAAAGGCATTTAACCGCTTGGAAATTTCTGGAAAGTTCATTGAAAGGAGAGGAAGCTAGATAAGAAGCTCAGGGAAAATCTCTCAGCAGACTTTTAGGACAGGATGAAAAGTTTGGACTCTATGTGGAGAGGGCTAGAGCTTCCCCGGCAATGTGTCAGCAGAGGTTTGCCACCTCTTCCAGGAAGGCAACTAGGCCCTGTGCATTTCTCCCTCCAAGAAAGCCTGGGTGCCAAGGGCGAAAGCAGGTGCTTTCTGCAGGACCTCCTGTCCCAGAGTTTGCTCTGGAAGTGTCTGAGCTCCTTGTCAGGACAGCGGCAGACATGGAAGAGATGGAAGTGAAAAGCTTTGGTGCACTCACCTAGAAGTAAGAAGGACCAGCAAATGGTGGCAGCACTCCAGGGGCAATAACTAGGGAAAGTGGCAAGAGACTGTGATTACAGGTGCTAGGGTGAAGACTGGGGAAGGTGAGAGCCCAGAACTTTGGGATACTGCGCTGTTTGCTCATCGGGCACCACAAGCAGCGAGCCGTGAGGGACAGGAAGTGGAGGCATCTTCTGGGGTGTTCGTCTACTCTCAATATCCTGAGAGACCACGGCATGGACGGGAGGACAGAATTCATGAAGACCAGAATTTTCTGTAGGCCTGGCAGAAATGGGGTTCATGCTACCATTCTGGCCACAGTGTGATGGATACAGTGATAAAATCTAGAGCTTTCATTTGCAAAAGCAGTAGCAGTGGGCAGAGAGGACAGGCTCTACAGCTTTCTGGGTAGAATCAAATGGACACGGTGAAAAATGGGGTTGATGGGTGCGGAGGGATAAGCAGGCTGAAGGATTCTTTTCACCCAAATAGAAATAAGCAGCAGATTATCACAGGGAAGACGGGAGCTCAGGCTGGAGTACGTGAGCCTAGTGTGGTGTCCTGGAGGATCCTAAGCGGGACAGATAATGAATGAGTTTTGAGTGTGTACAATAGACTTAAAGTAAGCAAAGGAAAAAAATATTGGTCAGGGTCAGAGATAACCCTGGAGAGAACCAATCTGAGCAGAAGGTACACTAGACTGGGGACAAGCGAGTGGCTAAGGAGGGACTGGACACAAGATGCCTAAGCTACTGACTGGAGAGGTGCTAACTGGTGAGGGAAACAGCCTTCAGGGACCACCATCCAAGAAGACACCTGACTTGCCACACTGGCTACCCGGCACTGAGTTACAACCAACTGTACGAAGTCTGACCCCTTGCTCTGCTTCCTGCTTTGCTATGGAATGTCCATTTGCCACCGTGTAAAATGAGTACTTGTAAAAAACACAATTGACATCCATAAACTTTTGCTATGACATTAAAAGAAAAAGTAGCCTTGATGAGCCGTCAGACGCTTCTCCTTCTGGACAATCTCCTCCCACCACTGCCACACACACCCGTCAGCACCCCTCCTCATTCTCTCAATGTCCAGCTATTCACCTGTATGGCCCAAAAGGAGTGAGAAGAAGGCAACGTGTATCCCAGACGAACAACCAGAAGAGGACTGTCCGCACGCAGGCACTTGGCTGGGCTGCGCTTCTCATGTGGGACATGCCCCCGAAGGCATCGGCACAGACATCTGCCTTCTCTGCTTGAGGCCAGGCGTGCAGGAGGAAAGGAGGGCTTCATGATGCAGGACAAGAAGGGACACACCATGTGACTTCAGATCCAGGAGTCTCATGAGGCTTCCAGAGAAGCTGAACTTTTGCAGCAATTTTGAAGAGAAATTCCAACAAATATTCCCAGACACAAGATGATGCCAGCAGAGGCCCTCGGATCTCCAATCAGACATCTGATTGCTGCTACAGGTAAGCCCGTGTGAGATGGGAACTCCAGGTCCACCACACTGTTCTAGATTTAGAACTTCGGTTTCTTTGGTGTCTTTATTTTTCCCAATTTTTATTTTTATTAGTACATATTTGCAGTACATAATGATCACACTCCTCATGGCGAGTTTGTACATACACATAACACATCCTTCTTCTCTCCTCCCTCCCCTTTCCCTCAAAAACAACCAAAACTAGAAATTCCATTCAACCCAGCTATTGCCCTTCTAAGCTTCTTCCTGAAAGACCTGAAGACGTCATATTATAGTGATATATTCATACCTGTTTATAGCAGCACAACTCACATATTAAACCTTGGAAGCAGCCTGTATGTCCATCAAGAGATGAATGTGGTCTTTATACACAATGGAATACTACTCTGTCATAGAGAAGGATAAACTTGAGTCATCTGTAGGAAAATGGCTGCACCTTGAAACCATAACATTAAGTGAAATGAATCAGAAATACAAATTTAAGTATCACATGGTTTCTCTTATATGAGAAACACAAAATAAAAATAAGGGACCCTAATTTTGCACCTCTGAGCTGCGAGACCCGGAGCAAGGCACATTTCTTCTGGAGGTCTAACTTTCCTCCTCTGCAATTATGGGATGCAGTATTAGTTTTGCATCCTTCTTACAGTTAGTGTAAGCATCAAACTAGTTTTCCCATGTGAGGTGCTTCAGGATAGTGCCTGGCACATGGGATGCATTCAATAAATATTCACTGTCTTATTAGCTCTGGAGTCTGTAGACAGAAATGTACTTGATGCTGGTTCAGCACCTTCCTTGATTCTGCTTGTGTATCAATCATGAGGAGTCTTACTCCTTTGCCTTTACCTTGCCATTTACCATCTGTAACGAATACCATCAGTATCCCTTTCACTTTCTCCACAAAGCTTCCCCGAGTTCACCTAACCATCTAACCTTGCCCCTTCCTCCCTCTCTCTCTCTCTCTCTCTCAACAGGGTCTTTCTACACACTCAGGCTGGCCTTGAACTCACTGCATGTAATGCACCTCAATGTCCAGGTATTTATGATCCTCCTGCCCCAACCTCCCTAGAGCTGAGATTACAGGTGTGCGCCACTAGTCCCAGCTAATCTTTCCCTTTCTTACAAGACTGTTCAGGGTCTGTGATGTAAAATCTACCATTTTCCTACAAATTACTGGGTTCTGCAAAAGTTCATGTCATATGTGATGCTCGCCCTAGACAGCAGGAGCTCTTTGCTACCTGACACTTGCTTTATCTTTTTGCTCCCCTTCAGAGAGAATGACAAGGGCTGAGAAATAACTATTGGCTGATAAGACTACAGAATGGGGCTGAACGGATGTGCCGATGGGCCCGACCCTGCGCCAAGCATACTCCCCTGCCCGCTGCCCACTCCTGCCTCCTGGCTGTGTCCTCCCCACTACTCTCAATGGGACCCTCTGTCCCACACGGTGCTGGTGTCACTGGCTCAACACTCCTTCCTCCGACCCGTCCTCACAACCTGTCCTTCCACAGGAATCATTTCTGCTGGGTCCAGTTAGGGGCAGGCTGCCGAACAAAACACAAAATAGTCATCTGTCACTAGCTGCTACTTCTTTATCCCAGTTTGGGTCACCCCCTTTCATGTATACATACAGCATCACAAATGCTCCGAATGTCATGAAGGAGAAAGAATGCTTAAGTGCTGGAAGAGCAGACATTCTCTACACCCCAAACTGCACCCCATGAGCACATGAGCTCTTTCTCCAGAGTCCAGAACCCCCCACGCCTCTGGCGCTGGCACATGGAGACGTGGCTGTTTATTTATTTCTATAGCAAACGCTGCTGACCCTCCCTCTGGGCTGGCCCTGCATTAAGTTCCAGACCATTTGAGATGGCTAAGACGGCAACCCTGGCTTCAAAGGCACTCACAGTTCAGTGGGAAGAAGCAGACATACTCATAAACAATTTAAGCTGAATACATGTGTGCATGTGTGTTTGTACTTATTTGTGTTATTTACACACACATGCACTCAGACAGATGGAAAGAGTGAGAGAGGCATCAAGAGATAAACAAAAAGAAAAGAGTTTGAGCTGAAAGAAGATATATGCAAAGCTACTGAATTGCCGAGAAAAGAAATTTCAACAGATCGCAGACAACAGAGTCAGGGGCTAAGTGGTTAATAATTATAGTCACTGTGTAGTTAGTGACTTTACATACCACAAACTGAGCTGAGTGTTTCTAAACACTGTCATGGCAACATAACTCGTGAGGCAGATCTCTGTATCCCCATTTTATACATGAGGAAATTGAGGCTCAAACAGTCAACCAGCTTACGCAAGATTGAAGAAGTGATAGAGCCAGGACTGGAACCCAAGTTTCTCTGACAACTAAGCCCAAACTTGGCTTTATACTGCAGAGGAGAAAACCTAAAATATCTATGTCAAGAAATGCATTCCCTAAGCAAACGCCATTGACTGCTCAGCTCATACTTCACAGCCAAGACCATGGTGGGGCGCCAGCTCTCAGGGCCCACAGACCCTTCTTGGCATCAGGCAAGGAAAGGAAACACATGCCTGGGGGAGAGCAACGTCCTCTGGCACTGACCAGCCTAGAAGGTTCCTGGGAAAGGCCACGTCCAAGTCTGGCCACATCTTGAGTAACATGGGAATGAAGCAGAGGCAGGTGATCTTCTAATCCGAACACAGGGTCCAGGGCAGAGAAAGAGCATGCTCCAGCCCAGAAACCAAAGGGGAGTCAGGATGAGTGCAGGTCAGAGTACAGCCTCTGATGCATAGCATTGCTGAGGATTCTCGACATTTGTGCTGCAGCTAGTGAAATGATCTGTCATGCCCCCAGGAGACACGTGCTACTTGCCCAACACAATTAAGCACAACTGACCAAACAATTCCATGCCACCCGTGCCTCTACCAGAAATTCTGCAATGTGAAATCTGGAATATTCAAGAATGAGTTTTTATTTTGGGGTTTTTTTTTGGGGGGGGTTGGTGCCAGGGATCAAACTCAGGGCCTTGTGCTTGCTAGGTAAGCACTCTACCACTGAGCTAAATCCCCAGCCAAGAATGAGTTTTTTTAATGTGTAGGAGGGAGGATAAAGCCGCTGCTACAAGCAAGAACACTGGCTTCCACAGATGAAAACAAGGCCTTCCTCTTTCACTTTACCTCCACGCCCTTTGTACGCAACAGCCCAGACCCTCATGCTGCTGTGGGCAGGACCACAGGGGCGCCCGGGTCACCTGGAGGAACAGCTCAGCTTCCCAGGGATCCTCAGATCTGCTTCCAAGCCCAAAGGGAAGGATACCTGATAAGTAAGTTAGGGGCACAGGCATGGCAGCATTATTCTCGCGAGAGCACTGCACACTCTAGCTGAGGTTCTTGGCAGGTCACATACTCTGTTTCTTCATGTGTGAAATGGGCTAACAATTCCTCTGCACGTGTTGTAAGAGTCAGAGATGGCCCATGTAACAGAGTAAGCATGGCGCTTGTTACACGCCAAGGAGTGGCTCCTCACACCATGGTTACTGCAACCATATTGTTGCTATTACCCTTCTAACCTGTGCTCTGCTCTCCCTGTTGCCAAAAGCTGCTTTTGTAAAGGTACCCTCCTCCCCAATTTGTGTCACCACCACTTAGTGTTATACTGTAGACAAATTCTGTTTGTTGTCATGCTCTTAAAATTTCCACCTAAAAATTTTCTCTCCAACTGGATCAAAGGCTCATCGAAGAAGAATAAGCATGGAAGGTGCCAGAGGATGGTCATCTGTTGTCTGCTCAGAAGCGTCCACAGAACCAGGCCAGGCTCCGGGCACACAGGTTAGCACTCTAATGACTAGGTGGTCTGTGCTCGAGGATTGTCCTAAACAACCTCTTGGCCTGGAAGTTGAGAGCTGAAAAGTGACTGTACCAGGTCCTTGAGGTAGGGAGCCTGCCGCCATTCTGCCAAACTCAGTACAGCTCTTCAGGCACCTCCCTAGATTGCACTGTCTTCTTTACCTTGAATAAGACATGTCTTTCTCAGCCCCAGAGATTTCATGGGCCCAAAACACCATGCCAGCTTTGTTCATAGAGCAAATGCATGTGATCGGATCTGTTCAAGGAATTCATGACGTGTTTGTCTCTTCTGAACAGCCCAGATGTAGAGGAGAGAAGAGAAAGGGTTGTAACCGCCTGGCCAGCGTATTTTTTCCAAAGTTGGAAATACGTTTGCATGGAAAATGTACCGATCGTGTGAAAACCCTGAACTGTTGTCTGAGATTAGCTACTGGGTCCCTACAGCAAGAACCCAGAAGCATAAAGGCAGAGCATGCTGTGAGCCACAAACACAACATCTTATGCCAGCCCCAAACTGAGAGCGCACACTTGGGAGAACTGTCCAGGGGACACATTCAACTCTGCCAACAAACTTCGTGCCATGTCTCCAATGTTCTTCTACATGTGGATACAGAAGTATGTAGAAGAAAAAGCTATTTCATTTTATCTCCTTCACATGCTTTCCTGAGTTTTTTTTTTTTTTCTTTCTTTTTTAGTGATGAGAATAATGATATGCACCTGAAAAATGACAAAGTTGGAGGCAGGGCGCATCACATCAAAAGCAGATAGCTTTACTATCCCAAATGTTCTTCAGAGATTATATAATTTAGAAATGTAAAATGCAACTGCACTTTAATAAAGAAAGTCAGTCCTGTAAATACCAACTAAAGTGTCACAATAAAATGTCTCTGTTGTGATCAAACATGTATTTATCTTTAAAACCGCAGTAAAAGGTGCTCTTTGCAGCCTCCCAGTGGTTGGAAGGAGGAAGAGAGCAAATAGGAGGAATTCAGACAGTGAACTCTCACTCTGCAGACCCAATAAACTTTTTACACTGGAAAGACAAATGGCTGGTTTTAACCATGAAATTGAAACGTTCTAAGAGAGGAAGATGAACAATGTTGGTTCAAATGCACATAAATATTCACGAAAAGTGCATCATCGAAAGCCAGGATTTTTTCCCTTCTTTTTTAACCTTCTCTCCCTCTCATCTTCTCACCTTTCCCATCTGACCTAAGAGCTCAGCAATGTGTCATGCACACAGGGTCCTCTTCTCCAGGCTCCAGGGATTCTCCCCTGGCCTTCACCTGCTGCGGAGCTCTCTTTCCTGTTTGAAGAATCTGCTTCTAAACATGTTATTTGCTTGCTACAGAGTGATGGAAAATTGCCTCCCCCCGCCCCGTGTAATTTGCCTGCTTAACAAAATGTCTTTATCGGAGAAGGAGATAAAAGGTTTGGAAACTCACTGTTTTTTATTCTATTTTCACCAAAACAGTCTCTCAGACTGATCCCTTCTTAAGACATTTTCATAATAAGTCTTTCCTCTGTCTTTCAAAAAAAAAAAAAAAAAGAAAGAAAAGAGAAGAAAAGAAGAGAAACTGCCTGTCAGGGGGGAAAGGCAAGGACAAAGCAGGACGCCTGCTTATAAAATCTTCAAAATTATGTCACCAATAATATATATGCATAATTATTACAAACAAACAGAAAGTTCCCTATTCTCATCACTCTCAAATTACAGAAGAGGTAGTTCCTAAAGCCCAGACAAAGCAAACTGAACTGCCTGCCTCTGGATCTCCCCACCCACCAGGACTAACTCCACCTGGTGTGCATACCCTTGCCTGAGCTACTGCTAAGCTAGAGTTCAAAGCCAGTCTCCAAATCAGGTCGCCTCCCTAACAGGCAGCTGCTTTCCAACCGGCAAACCCCTCTATCCTCAGATGATCTCCAGTCAAGATTCCAAGGACCACCCTTACGGCCACCTTGCAGATCTGGCCACAACGCCAAAACCAAACTCACACTCTCCTTGTCAACAGCGCAGAGAATCAACAAGTTATCACCAGGCCGGGCGCTCTAGCCTGGATCTGCTACAGCCTTCCCTGCGCCCACTACCACCACCCACCCTCACCCAGGCCAGCTTTCCGGAAGCCTCCCTAACCCCTGCTAGCACGTGATTTCGGTTTCAGACCCGCCCTCCAGGCGCCTCCACCCCAGCGCTCCTCCCAGCGCTCCTACACAGCTGTCAAAGTCCGGGGATCTCCAGCTTCTAAGCTCGCCTGACAGCACCGGGGTCCACTGGGATCTAGCTTTTCTTCTGGGCTACAGGGCTGGGGAGGTCACGATCTCCAAACACACGGGTGAGCGAGGGAGGGGCGCCAGGTTCTGCGCCTCGGGTCTCCGGAGCCCCAGCGGAGTCGGAGAGGCCGCGGGGAGCAGCACATCGCGCACTTCTTCCAGACTCTGCTACCCACCGGGAGGGCGGGCGTTCCCAGGGGAGCCAGAGCTGCCCTGGGGAGCCAACCGAGAGCCGGGGGGCGCCGCCTGCAAGTTTCCACTCCATCCTCCAGCCGGGAGACGAGTCACAGCTCAGCTCCGTCCTTTGGGAGACACCGCGCTGAGCCTTCCACCGGGGCCCGAGAGACACCTGCGCTTCTTCCCCGAGGCCGCGCCAGCGCCCCTCTCCAGCCGCCCGAGCCGCGGTCCGTGACACTCTCACCCGGGCGCAGACCGCCCCCAAAGTTGTCCGGACTCCCCAGAGCTCGCCTCTCCTCAAGCGCCGGACCCCGCCCAGGCTGCGTCGAGCCCGACTTCGGGATCCGCGGGCCACAGAGGCCGGAGCAGCTGCGGTGAGGGAGGGCGACCAAATCCAGAGCGAGCCGGGGTCTCGGCCGTCCGCACCCTCCCGTCGCCCTGCCCGCCCCCTGCGAGAGGAGGAAACTTCCCCAGCACCCACCTTTGGCCGCAAGGAGGCGGCGCCGCCGGCTGCCCCCGCTGCCGCCGCCGCTCTCCACGCCCAGCGCCAGCAGGAGCGGCACCCAGCACAGCCTCCCGGGCAGCATCCTCGCCGCCGAAGCCGCCTTCGAGCCGCCGCCGCCGCCTACTGCCCGCGCCGGCTCTCGCCTCCGGCTGTCCCCGCGCCGCAGGCCCCTCTCTGCGTCCGCCGGGTGCGCCTCGGCGTCGTCGCCGTCCCCGTCGCCGCCGCGCTCGGCCTCCGGTGCCCTCCGCCGCGCCGCGCGCTCGCCAGCAGCAGCCGCGCTCACTGGCGCGGACCCGGAGCGGCTCCGGCGCTCACCCCGGGACGGCCTGTGACGTCACGGAGGGAGGGAGGTGGATCGTGCATATTCATGAGACGCGGACACCGGCGCCGGGCTCCGCGCTGCGCGCCAGGCTGCTGTCGCCCCCAACTTTCTTCCCCCCACCGCCAGGCCGAGCACTCTGCAGCCCTCGCGCCTCAGTCGGGAGCTGGCTCCCAAAGGAGTCTCGTGGGCGGCTTCAGGGAGCCCTCCGGCCAGGTATCCCCTCTCCCGCTCTCCAACGGCTGCTGCAAGGATGACGGGCTGCCCTAGAAAGTGGTCTCCGGGGCCTGAGGGTCGACTTCAGGGGAAAGCCCTTTGAATTGCCCTTTGAATTGAGATACGGTGGAAGCGGGCCGGCGGGCGTTGCTGCGGGTCCTACCCTTGGCTAGGTCAGTGGCCGCTCTCCACCGCCTGGTCTGGGGAGGGCGCCAGGCGCACACCAGTGCGGGAAAGCGCAAGAGCTGCTAGGAGTTGTCGCGCAGGAAGATCCCCTCGGACCTGGATGGCAGTGGCCGCGCTCTGCGCCATCTCGGAGAAGCAGAGCAGCCGAGATTTTCAGGGGCTGATAGACCTGCTTGACAGAAAAGGCAAACTTGGGTCTGCAGTTGGGACCACATTTCAACTTCCCTGCAAGAAGGTAGCACCTTTCTGTTGTCACTGTGTCTCCAACAACAGGACACTTAACAACAGGCCTTGTAAAATTTTATGCCAGACGGTATTGCCAGATCTCTGAGTGCAGGGACCAGGCACATCTTGGCATCTTCGACCACCCCCAGCCACAAAAAGATCATAAAGGAACTCAGTAAACATTAACTAATGGCTTAGAATAAAGTCTTAACTATATTTACATATAAGTAGCACTAGTGACACAATTCAAGGTTCATAAGCAGTTTGGAAATAAGGTAGATGGGGAAATACAGAAACAAATACATTTATTTATGTATGTATGTATTCCTCTATTTTGCATTGACTCAAGGTGTTTCCTAAGCACCTAGGCGGGTTGTCTCACGCTGCCAGTAAGGACTGGATTAGTCGGCACTGGAGATACTCAACTGAAAGCCTGTGTTCTCCCTGTGGGAAGCAAGAGAGGGCGATAAAAGCAATTACAATCCCTTGTAAACGTAATGGTCCTGCATATTCCTTATGTTGCTAGGCTCGAGCCTATACAAATCAATTAACAAAATGTGTGCATTGCAACAGTGACTCAACAACATCATATTATTAATAAGTGTACTGTGGGGTACTCAACAAAGCCATAAAATCTACTAACAGCCCTGGTGCTGCTCAGCCTCCTGGGCCACCCTGGAAGGGACCCCAGAGCACGGAGTTACCAAAGCAAACTTCAGCAATTCAGGCACCAACAGGTGCTTGAGGACAAGCACAAGACACACTGGCTGCACGGCCAGAAGAGGTTCCTCACCTCAGGCTTCCTTTAACCTACAAGTCAGTTTCTACACTGTTTTCCTTATTTCACACATGAAGAGATGGAGACTCAAGGGTGTTAGGTCATGTCTTTGCTCAAGGTCAAAGAGCTAGCAAATGCCCCAGACCAACACAGGGACGTTTCCTTTCTTGGATTTTGTTACCAGATCTAGAAAGGGTGGCATGAAGAGGTAGCAGCTAATGTAGACAAAATCAAGGAAACCAGCAAATGGAGAAGGTTTGTAAACTTGACTCATTTGCTTTCATTTATGCTCATCCAATTCCATATCTGCTCCCCCTTGATTTTTTCTAATAAGTAGACCTCCCTTACGGACTTGCCTGTACTGTCCCTGATGTCATTAAACTGGGACAAACACTTTATGTGAAATTTCAATTCAGACAAAAAATGAGAAAGGAGGAAATAGAGCTGATTGGAAAATAGTTTCAAGCAGTAGAACACAGCAGAGAAAAACACCAGGTGCAGACCTGTGTCCAGCAGGCAGAAAATTGCCAGCCTCCATCTCTTCCTCTATGAGGTGAGGAAGATGAGGCCAAGAACAATGCATTTCGCGGTAGATCGAGTGCACAGACCCCCCTCTATTATGCCTCCCTGAATCTATTCACCATGGAGGCACCCTCCCACCCCAACACAGAGCTTGACTTTATGATTTACTTTGGCCGGTGGGACAGTAGCATGCATATTTTCTCTTTCTTAGGTAGCCTCTTGCCACTGCTATGAGAACAAACCCAGGCCAAACCTGCAGGAGGCTGAGAGAGCACCTGGAGAGGAGCTGAGACGTCTCATCTGGCCAAGGCCACTTTAACCTGCTCAGCACTAGCTGACCCACAAGTGGGCCACTACAGGTACATGAGCGAGCCCAGCCAAGATTAGCCAGACCTGGACCACATTGGAATTGCTCATTTGACTGAAGAGAAATAATAAATGGTTGTTGCATTAAGACACTATATTTGGGAGGGAGGACTCAGTCACTTTCTTATCACTAAGACACAATACCCAACATCTATAGCTTAAAGGAGGAGAGATTTATTTCGGCTCAGTTTTAGAGGGCTCAATCTGTGTGTGGTTGGTCAGCTCCAAGGCAGAAATAGCATGGTAGGAAGGCCTGCGCAGAGGAAAGTTCTTATGTCATGGCACCCTCAAATCCAGGTCCCCACCTGCAAGGTAATAATGAATCACAGGCAGTTTATCTGGGTCAGTAGTTTTTAATAAATAAATAACTCTTCTATTCCAGAAAACAGAATCTAATAGGAACAGGCTTCACATAAACATAGCTAGTCCCCCTCATTTTCACCAGGGTCATTAATGCTTTGCCCAATTAAGCACCAAAACACAGCCCCTGAATAATTTAAGCTGGGTAAATGAAGAAAATAAATAAATTATGTCTACTTATGGAAACTTATTTTTTTAAAGAAAATTAAACTGAGGCTTTCTGCAAGACCCAAATTTAATTCAACTAAGTGTACTTAGCTTTTAAAAGAAGCTCAAAAGTATGATCTTAGAAGAACTGGAGCCATTTATTGTTCCCCTGCCCTATGCTGGCAAGTAGCATTGGGTCTTTGTGACCTGGGAGCCACTGGGTGAGTTACAGAATTTTCAACATTACTTTCAGAAGTTTGGTGCTAGGATAGATGTTGCTGCTGTTGCCAAAACATTTTTTTTGGTGCGTCGGTTTGTTTTGTGTGTTTCTCTTTGTTTTGTTAAATTTAAACATTCTTTTCAGGAAGGAACAGGAAAAGCTTGTTCACAATCAAATCTAGTTCATGTTCGACATTGTTAAGGCCCAATGTTTTATGTTCGGCATGGAAGAATTTCCTGACCAAAAAGCAAAGATGTCATTAATTATAGTAAGGCATTATTCCCCAACACTCTCCTATACTTTCCTTAGATCTTTATACCCTGTGGTGTTTTTTTTGTAAAAAGAGCCATAAAATTCAGTGACACCTCTCCCCTTGGGAGATGGATCTCTCAATGAGTCTGAACAGCCTTAACCCTGAGCCCAGCTTCTACCAATTGTCTGTGGTAGCTCTGTGACTTCTCAGACTAGATTATAATGATGATGCAGCTTCTGCCTTCTTTGCTAGAACACTCACATTTAAAGTTCTGAGCCTCCATATAAGAAGTCCACCTATATGAGGACACCGTGTTGGGAGGATCACCGGCCATGTGGAAAGGCTACATGTAGGTGAGGTTGCCAGCCCTCCATGCCTAAGTCCAATATTTAAATCAACCCAGATAATTTCACTTGGTAGGTATAGATTCACCTCCTGCCAGGTGTTTGGATCTTCCTAGCTGAAGCCTTGGACATCATGGAACAATGTCAAGCTATTTCCACAATGCCTTCCCCAAATTCCTGACCTCCAGAATCCATGAGTGTAATCAAATGGTTGCTTATGCTAATGAGATTTGGGATGGTTTTAAATGCCTCAAGATTAACTAGGACATACTAATTCTCATTTATTTCCTACAATGCAGACTGGGAAAAGGGAAGCATATTGAGGTAAGTCTTGGGTAATTAATCCCATTTTCTTGGTAGAGACCAAGAAAACAAATCAGTAGAGCTTAGTGGAAAGAGTGACTTCTAAAATCATACAGGTCTAGGTTCCAAACCAAGCTCTGCTGTTTTCTAACCATATTTGTCTCAAGAAACTCCTAACTCTGTTTGAATCTCAGTTTCCTTATCTACAAACTGGAACCAAGGAAACAAGGTTGCTTGTAGAACGAAATGAAATGTGAAATGCTGATTCTTTCCCTGACAGATGGCAGTGACACAGGAAACACAGCATTGATAGTTGTAATGGATGCTTGCCCAGGGCTACACAGGTTGTGGTGGCCCTTCTCCTAATCAGCATTTGGTGTTTTCTATGCAGGTGAAATGTAGGCAGATAGGGACACACATGGAGATACACTAGACCCAGCTGCAGCAGCAGCCCCTTTGCCAGCGCTGCCACGAGAAGCAGTAGAAGTAGCCGCATCCCCTACCAGAGCACTTCAGATGTGTCATGTGTACCTAGATCCATCTGCTCTGTTCAAGGTCTTTGCTCCACTAAAAAGGGATGAGAAGGAACTCACCATTTACTGAGCACCTACTATGAGCCAAGTATTGCTCATTTTACCTCACTGAACTCTCTGACAATCTAGAAGGGCAATTTATGATTCCCACTGGGTGTCTAGGGAAATTAAGGCTTAAAGAGATTTATGACCTGCTTGAAGGCGTTAAGGTATGTACTTCTATAAATGGAGGAGCTGAGATTTGAAACAAAGTGTATATAAATCTGAAGCAATGTGTTCCGGCTAAGCAAGGCAATGTATCCAGCTTCTGCCCTGGCTATATGCAGGGTTTGGGTAAAGATTAGCTGGGCAGCCTGGATTCCTGCTGACTGTAATCCCAGTCAGCAGACAGGTGCTAGCCTTTCAACATCCTTTCCCAGACTGGAGTCTTGGCCCGCCTGTCTCTATCAGTACTGGTAGTTCTTCCCCGGGGACACTCCTTCCTCTTTCTTTCCTTTCTCTTCCTACAGGCTTTAATTGAGCCCCATGTCCCAAACTTTCTCCTGACCCATTTCTCCCATGCATGGTTTTCAGATGACCAGCTACTTAGCCATCAGTACCTGCTCTTCTTCACTTCTTGGATACTTTCCATGGCTCCCCATGACCTATAGCAGAAAGTTGAAACTCCTTAGCCAGAGTTGAAGGCCCTCACCAGCCTGGACTCAATGTCCATCAATAGCCTGACTGCTGTGACTCCATTGTGTGAGAGTGTGTGTGTGTGTGTGTGTGTGTGTGTGTGTGTACTCTGCTCCAGCCAGGAGTCATTATTGTTATCAGTGGGGACCATCTCAGTCTTGCTGTCACCCTTTTGTTCACACTGTATCTACTCCTCTTATGAGCTGGATTTTGACCCCACTCCCACCCCAGTTCATGTGTTACGGTTATAACCCCTCCCTCAGTGCTTCAGAATGTAACTGCATTTGAAGAAATGGTCTTTTCAAAAGTAATTAAATTAAAACAAGGTCATTAGGATTGGTCCCAATTCAGCATGACTGGTGTCCTTGGAAGAGTTGGACACACAGATGTGACAGCAAAGTCTGTGTGAAGACCTGGGGAGGAGATGACCACCTGCAAGGCAAAGAGAGAAGCCTTAGAAGGAACTAAGCCTGCCAACACCTTGACAGCAGGCTCCTAATCTCCAGAATTGTGAGGAAATAAGCTGCGTGTGTCACCCCCTGGTTCCTTACTATGGCAGCTCTGCAAATTCAGCCATGTGCCTAGAGTCTCCCCTTCTTTCCTCCTCACCTACCCCACTCAGCGGAAGTCTTCTCCCACCTCTCCAGAGCATGCTTATCTTAAAATCCTCAAGTGGTCCCCCATCACACTTTGTATAAAGGACAAACATTTTTGTCTAACTCACCAAATCCTATTTGATTGGCTTCTGCCTGCTTCTTGGCCACACTCTCCTTGCCCACTGGTGTTTGTTCTTTTGAACATACAAGTTCTTTCCTGCGCTAGGTTTGAACCACTTCCTGGAATTGTGCTTCCCTCATCACATGGCATTCAGATCTCATCTTGAATGTCATCTTTTCAGGTGACACCTAGTCACTCTCTATATCATTGTTGTCTTTCAATTTTCTGACTCATCCCTGACTGATATTCTCTTTTCAATCTATTTGGTTATTAATTTCTAGTATCATCCCAGTAGAAAATAAATTATTAAAGAGAAGAGACTCATATGCCTGGCAGATAGTTGTGGATGGTTATTTGTTGGGTGAATGAATGGGTGCCTTCTCTGAACAGAACATCGTTTCTTCATCACGTTTTTGTTGTTTTTTTTTAACTGTATAACCAAATATTCTATTATAAAACTACTTAAATATACACTATCCTTATAAAAGTCTTTTATAAGACAAAAACTCATCTTTACATGTAGCTGGAGCATGATACTAAAACATTCTTGCTGGGGAGATAGAGTGCTGAGTGAAACAGCACTGTGAGGTACTATCTGCATTTTCTACCTGAGGAAATGGAAGCAGAGAGGTTGTGTCACTGGCTTAAGGTCACATGGTCTGGACCCAATTCTCACTCTCTTGAGTCATGGTCCAAAGTTCTTTCTCTACACTGTGCTCTGCTAGATAGTGAGGTTAACAGCATCAAACACCAATGCTCAAAATGTCTGAAGCTGACTGGAGTCAGGAAATGCCTTCCACACAAAACACCCCCATGAGAAGTTCCCCGTGAAAGAGAAGTAAAGGGATAAATATTCATTTTCTTCCCCAGTTTAGAGTCTGCCTGCGCCTGCTCTTCAGCGCTTTCCAATCTCGGATGACAACCCAACCAGCTAGACTGCATAGAGGAAACTCTTTTATCTATGTAATTTTTAAATTTTATGTCATTCAATTTCTCAGTATTTAAGAATTTTTTCCAGGCTGGTATGGTTAGATGTAGTGAATCATGTGTCCTCTGGGGACAGGATATATTATATCACCTTCACATGATCTTCTATCACATCTGGGAAAGTCAAAAAGCAGTGTAAAGTGGATGGTGCATGATAAATGGCATATATTTGCCTGCGGAGAATTGAAGGACATTAAAAACCCGGTGTCATGCCTAAATGGCAAAGTGTGGATCCGTTCCTGCTTTAGTTCATGAGTAACTGAATATCGGAAGCTGACTTTACCGTAAAAGATATCCAGCTATTTTTTGGATTTAGAGTTTGGGAATGAATACTCTTAAATCAGACCACTAAACCCCAAACTAAATAACATTTCCTTAAAATTGGTCTAAAGTTTGATTTAATACTGCAGCTACCAGGGGAATGGGGTGGAATTTTCAAAGAGCAGCCACACAAACAATGATTCAGGATTTTCAGGATTTATATAATACAATTCATACACATGAATATGAAACTTTGTACTTGCAAACAAAGATTAAGACTTCTTTTATACCCCTCATAGAAATTGATTAGGTTCCTATATCTTCAAAATGTATAAAATGGTCTGTAATTAATAAACCCTTTAACAGTCAAGCTGTTATTCAAGAGGGAATAAGAAATAAAGACATTTTCAGACAGCCAACCAACAAGTTCATGCAAGGAAACTACAAGATCAAAGAAGTAATAGTGAAAAATAAAAAATATGTTGACTAATCTGAAGAAGATTTAAACAATACAATAAAAATAATAGTTAAGATAATGAGTGGTCTCAATGGCATATAAACATAATAGCAACAACATACTGGCCAAAAATATCATGGAAACTAGAATGGAATGACCAGGATCAAAATAGTCTAGGTTCCACGTATTGTTCAAAAGGAAAGTAAAAACCTAAAAGAGTCTGCTTTTAAAAGTGTTCTCAAAATTTTTGAGATTAAACAATTAAAGATTAGATATAGAGCAAAAAAATTCCAAAAAATTAAGGAGAACCAGACACATGGAAGAAAACTTAATCCATCGAATAAATGACAATAATGGAATAAAAAAGAAGAATAGAAAGGGCAGATTTATTATAATAAAATAAACTTATATGATAATCCAAACATACCATTACTAAGTAGAAAAAAAAAGATGCTTATCTATTAGAAAGACTTCAAAGTTATAAATTTTTGTTTTTGTCTTTGTGATACTGGGGATTAAACCTAGGACCTTTATACTAACTACATCCCCAGTTCCATTTTTTATTTTAAGACAGGATCTTACTAAGTCAGTAGTAAATTGCTAAAGCTGACTTCAAAATTGTGATCCTCCAGCCTTAGTCTCTCTGAGTGCTAGGATTATAGGCACAGACCACCAAATCTAGCTCAAAGTCATGTAGTTTTTATTGTTGCCATATTCTGTTTACAAGTGACACACTTACATCATGAGGGTACAAAAAGTTAAAATTTATAATATGTAGAAGTCTTTGCATATTTATACTGGTATGTGTATAACATATGTAACTACACACACACCTATATATCTCCTTATTTGTACTTTTTAAAAATTTACAGATGAAATAGAATTTAAGGCAAAAACATATTACTAAAAACAATGAGAGTCACTATATAAAGGTAAATTGTTCAGTTTTCCTGAAAGAGTAATTCTCATCTTCCGTGCACTTAATAACATGATCTTAAATATGTAAAGCAAAAAGTGTACAGAATAAAAGGCTCAAATGAGCAATTATAATAAAACACATTAATGTACCTTATTTTGCAATTTTTAGGTTAAACCAATGAAGTTTAGTAAGCATAGAGAAAATCTGAGCAATGCTATTAGTAATTCTGCTCTAATAGGCAAATTTAAATGCAGCCATTAAGAATTAAAGGCAACAATTTAATTTTCAGGCATAAGTTGAATGTTTGCAAAGCAAGTCCCAACAAATACCAAGGAAGCTTATATCACATAGACAATATTTTTCTTACCATTACACTAAGATAATATCTTAGAAAGTTTTTGAAGGCTCACATTTTTGGAAATTCAGAACGAGTCCTTACATATGGTTCATGGATCAAAGAGACAGTGAAAATAAAAATTAGAAAACAGAGCTGAATAGTGAGAATACTACACATCAACACTTAAAGACACTAAAGTGGCATTTAGAAATAATAGCCTTTAACGCTTATCTTGGAAAGAAGAGAATCTGGAGATTTTCCAGCTGAGCATCCCACACCAAAAGTTAGAAAATGAACAATAGTACTTAGACTGTGTGATACTGCAGAAGTAATCATCAGAAATGGAACAGAATAGGAAACCCAGAAATAGATCAGCACATTTATAGAAACAATGTGTGTTTAGAAGTAAATGGAAGACAAGATAGGATACTCAGTCAATAATAATATAAGAATTTCAGACAGAAGACAGGCTTCAATCTGAAATATGTGAAATTATAAATTTTAGAAGTTTACAAGAACATTTTTATGACTCATGGATAAGGAAGAATTTCTTAAATACAAAATACATACATTGTGAATAAAAATATCAGTATGTTTAGTACATTGAAATTAAGAACTTGTGTTCATCATTTTGACACCAAAAATAAAGTGAAATATGAAGCCATGAAGTCAGGATGGATATTTGCAGCCCTTGCAACTGAAAAAGAATTTGTCCTAAGATACATGAAGAATTTCTATAAATCAAAGGAAGTATTAAGAAAATGGGGATGTTAATAAACTAATAATACATAAAAAACATCTGACAAGCAAATAAACACACAAAAAGATGTTCAATATTATAGGTCATCAGGGAAATAGAAATTAAAACCACATCAAAATATTATTTCACACTTATCAAATTAGAAAAAATTTAAAAATCTAAAAATGGCATACATTGGTGAGAATGAAAGAACAGTGGGAATATTCATGCTCTGTTAGTGGGAAAATAACCGGCACAACTATTTTAGAAAGTATTACAGAGAATCCACTAAAACCAAAAATGCACACACACTCCGTGGTGTAGTATATTAATTTTGCAGGGCTGCTAAGCACCACATACTGGCTGGCTGAACCTAAGCAATAAATCTATTCTGTCACAGTTCTGGAAGGTAGAAATCCGCAGCCAAGGTATTGGTGGTGCCTCAGTCTTTGAAGCCTCTAAGGGAGGATCCTTCCTCGCCTCTTCCAAAAACTGGGAGTCTTGGGTATTCCTGGGCTTGAGCCAGCTTAACTCCAATTCTGCCTCCATCTGTTCAGAGTATTCTTCCGTATTTTCTTTGTCTTCACATGACTGTCATAACCCTGTTCTATCGGATTAGTAACCCACTTTACAAGCCAGTATGGTCTCATCCTGACTAAATATATCTGCAATGACTTTTTCCAAACAAGGCAATATTCTGAGGTGCTTCTTTTTGGGGAGACAAAATTCCACCCATGAACATCCGGCCATAATTACAGCTTACATAATTTTAAAAACATATACAAGCATACAAGAACAGGCATATTAAAGTTCACTGCAAAATTTTCATAATTATGAAAATACGAAAATATTAAAATCCTTCAAAAAAGATGAACTCAGTTATGATACATTTACTCAACAGAATATCATGTAACAGTTAAACTAAACAGAACTCACACCAAATGGAAAAATCAAAATAAATGATGATAAACAAAATGTAATCTGAAAATTTCTTTTTTAATAGTATGACTGATTAGATAATAAAGTAATAGACAAAACAACAGATTTAAACACACATTGAGCTGATGAAAAATAAGGATTCTGTAAAATCTCAAAAGAGGTGACAGCAGGAACACTTGGAAGAATGTGAGCACCAATGCAGGCTTTGCCCTAAGAGGTTTCACCAACCTGTAGGAAGCATGTTATAGAATCTAACAGCAAATATGCACACACTCTGGGGTCTGTGTGACCTCTGTGGGCATATGAAGTTCACGACTGAAAGTCTATATTCCATCCAGGAAACAACAATTTTACCATGAGAGTGAACATGGAACAAAGCAGTCCCGCAGAAAGACAGAAAGAGCATCTGTCTAAACCCTCGCCCTGAATAGATGAAAAAAAAAAAACTCCTTCGAGCATTCATAACCATAAATGAGCTCTTTCATGCATTTCTGGATTTTTAAAAAAATCAGTGTTGGTTGTACATTCCAGAACCATCCAAGCAGAAAATTGAAATTAAAGTTCTAAGGTAGAAGCACCTAGAGGTGGCAGAAACAAATGTATACACTGAGGAATAAAACTTCAAATGGACCTCAAAGAACAGCCACAAAATTTAGGGCTAACCTAAAACATGAATTAAAAAACTGCAAGTACGTACATGAATCTGAACCAGCAGAAACAACAGATAACATAAACAGATACACAAAAACACCAGATACTGGAATTTAGACATATAAAAATTTAATTATGTTTAGCATATCTAAAGAAATAAAAAAGAAACTTGAAAAGATCAATAGACTAGAAGGGACCATTAATGAACAACCAAGTAGATTTTAGAAAGAATAAAATAGGACTTTAGAAATAAAAATATAATTACTTGAAATGAAAAACCAAACTGGACAATGAATCAAGCAATCATATATAGCTGAGAAGAGAAGTTTTACACCACAAAATGAACCTAAATTAGCATCCAGAATCCAGGTCAAAATAATGAGATTTACAAATGTGAAAGTTCAAAAAATATGAATAATAAGGAAGCTCTGATATAATTGGTATTCCAGAAGACATGTGAGAAAAGAGGAGACAATATGAAAATAGATCATTTCTAAGAATGTTCCTGAGTTGTTGAGAGTCAGTGTCTCAACCACAGACATTATAATAATTTCAAAATATGAAACCTGAGAATCTTATAGAACAAGAAAACACCCAGAGAAGTCACTGACAAAGAACAATCTGATGCAGGCTGCTATGGTAACAGCGAGAACCCAAATGCCAAGTGCTGAAAGAAGAGAACTCTCAAGCTATACCTCTATGCCCAGAAAAATTATCTCTCAAGAATGAAAATGAAATTTTTCATTTTTCATTTTTCAGGCCAAAAAAAGTGAAGTGAAACAGTTTATTGCTAAAATGAATCTCATTAACAAAAAGTTGTGAAAGAGTAAGGGAAATAATCCCAGTGGAATCTCCGACTTGCCAGAGGAATGTGGTGGACAGAATAATACCCTCAAAGTTAACCCTTCATAATCCTTGGAACCTGGAGTACACTAGCCTCCATGGAAAGGAGAATGAAGTTTCCTACTAGAATTAAGACTGCTAATCAACTGATCTTAAAATAAGTGGGTTGTCCTGGATTATCTGAGTAGACTCAATGTAATCATAAATTTCCTTCAGTGTGGAAAGAAAACAGATGAGGAGACCAGGGAGAAGAAAGAATGAGAAGACTTGGCCCAAAATGCTGCTTTTAGATAAAGGAAGAGAGCCATCAGTCAAAGCATGTGAGTAACTTTTCCAAGCATGAAAGGAGAAAAATGGATTCTCCCCTAAAGCTTCCATAAAGAATACAGCTCTGCCAACACCCATGTTTTGGCCCAGTGAAACCCATTCCAGACTTCTAAATTACAGCACTGTAAAATAATATATATATTTTTTGGCTTTAGTATCTAAATTTGTGGTAAATGTTTACAAAAGCAATAGGAAACTAATACAAATGGGAAAGAAACGTGTTGATAAATATCTGTTTGAAGATAAACAATATTTACAATATAAAATTATAAGACCAATATGAATTCTGAGAGAAATGGGATATATTTAAAATATTGGGTGAGAATAGCATACATTTTGTAGAAAATATATTAGTCAAGGTCTTGTCAGGAGATAGAAACCTCACAGTGATTTCAGCAGAGAAAATATAGTTATTAACAGGGAATGAAATATTACAAAATTTGCTAGTAAGACTTCAAGACACTTATAAATAATGCAGGTAAAGCATATACAGGAAACAATTATTTCCCTTCATGTGAGAGTGCCCAAGGAAGAGTTCTCATCTCTCCCAAGGTTGAGATGCAAACATCCTCAGAAGGGGTAAAGCTTGCCTCATTGACTGGCAGAGAATCACTGAGATGAACTACTGGTGCCACAATCCACACTTTAGGATAGATGCCAAGAAAAGCTATAATCAAGTAGCTATGAAACCCCAGATATCAGGAGGTACTGGAGGAAGCTGCTGGCTGCTGTTGCAACAGGGATTGGAAAGGCCAACCTACTGTATGCAGATTTAGTCATAGTGGTCTCAGAGCTGCTGCATGGGATGAAAATGAGATGTAGGAGTTACTAAACTGTGTTGTAATTTGTGAAGTCAGCATGTTAAAATAGCAGTGCAATGACTGAAAAAAGTAAACAGAAAATGTACTATCAACAAGCATCATAAAAAAGTGACATTAGAAGAAGAAAACTAACACTAGCAACAATGGAATCAATCCAAAGGAGGCAAGAGAAGAGAATGAAAATAGAAATGGAATTGAATAATTGGAAAGCACATAGTTAGAAGCTGGATATAAATACAGATTTTTAAAAATGCAAATTGAATTACTACTTCATCAAAAGAGAAAGAGTGTTTATATTCTTTAAAAATGTCCTGCTGTATGTTGGTTCCAAGAGATATAACTAAAACACAGTCTAAAACAAGAATTTAGTAAAATGAAATTTAAGGAACATATAAATAAATACCAAAAAAATGTTAACCAAGAAAATTTAGCCATATTACTATCAACAAAATAGACTTTCAGGTAAAATAAAAGTCACCACATAAATAACACATTTTCAATTCACAAAGAAGATAACATAATTCTAAACTTTAGGCTCTTAATAACAGTGTCTCAAAATACATAAAGTAAAAATTTGATAGAACTAAAGAACTAGAAATATCTCCTATTCATAGTATATCATTTTTATAAAATTCTTTTAGAAACTGACATTAAGGAGACAAGAAATAAATAGTACAAGATTTGAGTAGTAAAATTAATAAGATGAATAAAAATGACATTATAGCACAATGCATTGAATAATTAGAGAATATGCATTCTTTTCAAGCACACAGGAGTCATCTGTACTAGACAATATAGTTAATATCGATTCAGTTCAAAAGACTGACATATACGCCATACAATTGTATACAATTAAGTTATACAACTAAGGAAGAAAAATGACATTAAATTTTCATATTTTGAAATTTAAAGACAACAAAAATAATCATAAATAAAAGAATGAAACACATTCAAATTACAAGACTGAACAAACATACTATATGTCAAACCTTTTTGGTACAACTAAATCACTGCTTAAAGGGAAATTAGAGCCTTAATGCTTGCATTAGAAAATTATAAAATATTCACAAGAACCAACATAGTGAAAATGGCCATACTTCCTAAATTACTATACAGATTTAATGCAATTCCAATCAAAATTCCAATAACATATGTCACAGATCTAGAAAAGGCAATCATGAAATTTATCTGAAACCAGAAGAGACCAAGAATAGCAAAAACAATTCTGGGCAACAGGAATAAGGCAGGGGGCTTCACAGTCCCCGACTTGAAATTGTATTATAAAGCTTCTGTGATTAAAAACAGCATGGTACTGGCATGCAGACAGACCCGAGGACCAATGGAACAGGCTAGAAGATGCAGAAATAACTCCAAACACACTCAAATATCTCATCTTCGACAAAGGAGCCAAACACCCTCGCTGGAAGAAAGATAGCCTCTTTAATAAATGGTGCTGGAAAAATTGGCTTATCACATGCCGAAAACTAAAACTAGATACATGTCTCTCACCATATACTAAACTAAGATTGAAGTGGATCAAAGACCTAAACATAAAAACAGAAACAATAAATCTCCTAGAGAATAAAATAGGAAGAACTCTCGAAGACATAGGGGTTGAAAAAAAATTTATGAATAAAACTCAGGCTGCATGGGAAACAATTCAAAGAATTGATGCTTGGGACCACATCCTATTAAGAGGCTTTTGCACGGCAAAAGAAATTACTAATAGAGTAGGGCGAAAAATCACAAACTGGGAGAAAATTTTTGCTAGCTGTCCCTCAGATAAAGGTCTAACATCCAGAATATATAAAGAACTCAAAAAGATCAAACTTCCCAAATTTAAAGACCCTATCCAAAAATGGGCATCTGAAATGAATAAACATTTCTCAGATGACCAAGATACATCATGTATAGGTACAGAATAAATGTAATGAATGTGACCATTGTATGTAGAATGTACCAATACATGTTCTTGGTTTAAAATTAAAAAAAAAAAACATTTCTCAGATGAAGAAATAAAAATGGCAAATAAATATATGAAAATATGTTCAACATCATTGGTCATTCGAGAGATGCAGATCAAAACAACACTAAGATACCATCTCACTCCAGAAAGAATAGCTATTATCAAGAAATCAACCAATAACAAGTGCTGGCTGGGCTGCAGGGGAAAAAGGAACCCTCCTGCACTGTTGGTGGGAATGTAGACTGGTCCAACCACTGTGGAAATCAGTGTGGAGATTCCTCAGAAAACTACAACTAGAGGTTCCATTTGACCCGGCTATTCCTCTGCTGGGTATCTTCCCAGAAGAATTAAAATCATCATGTCACAGTGATATATGCACAACCATGTTCATAGCAGCACAATTTGTAATAGCTAAGTCTTGGAAACAAC
>PVJO010010550.1:0-63720 GCA_004026905.1 Hystrix cristata
TGTTTTTAAATTAAGCCAAATTAATTAATTCCACAAGTATTTATTGAGCACATACTATACACTCAGCACTGTTCTTGGTGTCAGAAATATAAGGGTAAACAAAACAGACTGTGACACAGTTTTCATTTTGTGTAGGAATTATCTTTCAGAAAAGAGAAAATAATTTATTTGCATCTATGACATTCCAATAGCATTAATTCAGATTATATTTTACCATATATTAGTATATCACCATTTTATAAAAATGTGTTTCACTCCCTCATGTACATAGCATAAACTCAGAAAAATGATTATTCTTAAAAATTTTGGATCTTCTATAGCTGGGCCTCACATATTTAGGTAAGCTAGTGTCATGCTCTGTGCCTAAATGTCCCCTCAAAGTCTCTTGAGGTCATACATGCTACTTTTTCAGACATGGCTGGATTTAGAGTGTGTGATGCTGGGATTGAGGGTGTGTGATTACAAAATCAGTCCACTGATTGGTTTGGTACTGCCCTAATCCTGGCAGCCCAGATAAGATATAAGCAGCAGAAAGAAGCTGCTTAGGTCCCTTTTTGTTTCTCTTGCTTGCCTTGCTGCCTTCTGCCCCTCTGCCATGCCACTCTGCCTTGGAGCCAGCCAACTATGAACTGAAACCTCTACAAACTGTGAATTAAGTAAAACTTTCCTCCCTTAACTTTGGGTGTTGGGTATTTTGCCTCAGCAACGAGAGAAAATTAACTAAGACAGATAGTAGTTTCTATCATGTTCCACTCAGGAAATAAGATCATAAGCCATAGTTCCTATACAGCCTCTCTGGGATCAGGAAAACAACAATTTGGTGAAGACGAAAAAGGAATTACACCTCTAGGAATCGGGAGGAAACTGACAGGAAAACTAGAAAGTAAAAAGAATCTGGAAAATGGAGGACAATGCAGAGAAAAGAATGAAGGAGCCTGGAAAGCTAATCCTGGCTCAAGCACAAGAGGATTGGCAGCTTCAGAGAGAAACAACGGACAAGGCCAGCAGCGCCAGTCCCAAGAAAGGCCCACAGTTATTGTGAACTGCAAAAACAACATGGGGTTTTACTCTGAAAGTGAGTCCTTCTGTGTGGCAGGCTAGAGTTGCTGAACAAATTCAGCACAGGGTCCACTGTATTTGAGTGTTTAATCAGAAGCAATTTGGGGAGGGGGATAATTATGTAAGACTGAGCTATAGAACAACTACAGAACAACCATACTTCAAAGTTTCTGGGATCACCTTACCATAGTGACAGGGTGGGAGAGGACCACTACAGACCGTCATGCGGAGGGCTCGGGCTAGATACAGACTGCCTAAGAAGTTGAAACTCAAGCTGGGAAGGACACAGGGCTCCTGCATTCTGAGCTGAGAAGCCAGGCCAGTCATGTGTGGCTGTTGGAGGGGGCTAGGTCTGAAAGTGCAAGCAATAGGTCCAGCGGACTGCTTGATGTCCTTCCCCCTCCACTGCTTCCATTCAACACACAGCTCAGTGGTCTGTTTGCTTTCCCTATCTGCCGGTGTGATCAGAGATATGCTTTGGCTTGGACGGTTGCCAAGACCTGGCATATACAGAAAGATGGGCCTCTGCAACCAGTATGGGTACCTCCCAATCCCACAGGATTTAAAGCAAGGCACAGGAAACCCTGACTTGGGTTTCACAAAGTGACACAGAAACTAAGAAGAAACCATTCAAACACATTAGTATTACCAGTAAGCTTTATTAATCTTACTTAGTCAATTCCATGCTATTATTGCTGAATTCTTTTCTATTGTTAATGGTAGTATAGTTGTTGCATTAGTAGATATTTATTGTATGTGAATACACTGAGATACACTGAGACCCCGACTTACAAACATTTGATTTGTGAGCTTTCACAGATAGGAATGGACCTCACATTATCAACATTCACAGATACAAAGAAATTGCAGAAGTAGCTCACATGTCTGGTGGACATGGTCATAGTTGTGCTGCTGTGTGCTCACTGTACAGTGAGATAGTGTATAGCAGTACAGTGCTCAGTCAGAGTCCAGGATGTCTAGAGGCAAGAGGAAAAGCAGTGGCGATGTGGAGGGGACTGCTAGGAAGTGCAAAGCAACACGCATTGTATATTTGTGTCAAAAGTGTATAAGATTCACTTTGGCAGACTTTCCTGAAACGGAACTCGTTTATAAGTCGGGGACATAGTGTATTTGGTTTGTCTTTGTTTCTATATTATACTTACAGATCTCTTTTCTATTGTCAAGCATGGTACAGTGGTAGGCTTCACTGGTTCTTATGGTACAGCAATATCCAGTTTGTCTTTGACTTTATCATTGTTGCTAGCATAAGGCTGGCATAGTTGTTGCTATTAATTGATTATAACCTTATGCCAATATCTGCTTTGTCTTTGTGTTGTCAACATTACTATGTTTGATTTCCAGAAAGCGGATGCTGAGCCAATTGCACTGTACCCTCATCTTCCCAAATTAATCAAGGTGATATGTGAGAGTCAAAAATCCCAGAAGTAAACACAAGGACAGAACCTTAAAAGCTATTAGAGAAAAGTAACAAATCACATATAAATTTAAACCCATTAGAACTACGGAAGACTAATATAGATGGAAAAATTCTCAATAAGATACTAGCAAACAGAATGCAACAGATTATCAAAAGGATTATACACTATGACCAAGTAGGATTCATCCCAGGGATGCAGGGATGGCTCAACATTCGCAAATGAATACGTGTAATACACCATATAAACAGAATCAAAGACAAAAATCACATGATCATCTCAGTAGATGCAGAAAAAACATTGGACAAAATCCAACATCCATTCTGATAAAAACTCTACAGAAATTAGGAATAGACAGCCTATATCTAAATCTGATAAAAGCCATCTACAACAAACCAATGGCCAACATCACACTAAATGGTCAGAAACTGGAAGCTTTCATACTAAATTCTGGAACAAGACAAGGCTGTCCACTATCACCACTATTACTCAGTATAGTTCTAGAAACATTAGCCAGAGCAATCAGGCATGAGAAAGAAATAAAAGGAAGAAAGATAAGAAAAGAATAAGTTAAACTATCATTATTTGCAGAGGACATGATACTCTACATAGAAGACCCCAAAAATTCCACCAAAAAAAACTTCTGGATTTAATAACTAAATTCAGTTGCATAGCTGGATACAAAGTCAACACTCAAAAGTCAATAGCATTTCTATATACCAACAACAAACTCACTGAGAGAGAAATAACAGAAGATATTCCTTTCACAATTGCATCAAAAAAAGTGAAATACTTAGGAATCTATCTAACAAAACAAGTAAAAGATCTTTTCATTGAAAACTACAGTACTCTAAAAAAGGAAACTGAAAGGGATTTCAGACAATGAAAAGATATCCCATGTTCATGGATAGGAAGAACCAACATAGTGAAATGGCCATACTTCCTAAATTACTATACAGATTTAATGCAAATCCAATCAAAATACTTCACAGAATTAGAGAAAACAATCATGAAATTCATTTGGAAACAGAAGAGACCAAGAATAGCAAAAACAATCCTGGGCAATAGGAATGAGGCAGGGGGCATCACAATCCTCGACTTGAAATTATACTATGAAGCTTCTGTGATAAAAACAGCATGGTACTGGCAAAAAGACAGACCCAAGGACCAATGGAACAGGTTAGAAGATGCAGAAACAGCTCCAAACACATTCAAATGCCTCATCTTCAACAAAGGAGCCAAACACCCTCACTGGAAGAAAGATAGCCTCTTTAATAAATGGTGCCAGAAAAACTGGCTTTCCACATGCCAACAACTAAAACTAGATACATGTCTCTCACCATGTACTAAACTAAAATCAAAGTGGACCAAAAATCTAAACATTAAAAGAGAAACACTAAATCTACTGGAGAATAGAATAGGAAGATCTCAAAGACAAAGTGGTAGGAAAAAAATTTATGAACAGAACCCAGACTGCACGGGAAACAATACAAAGAGAATCAGTGCTTGGGACCACATCCTATTAAGAGGCTGGTATACAGCAAAAGAAATCACCAATAGAGTGGGGTGAAAACTCACAGACTGGAAAAAATTTTTTGCCAGCTGTCCCTCAGACAAAGTTCTGGTATCTAGAATATATAAAGAACTAAAAAAAAATCAAAGCCCCCAAATTTAAAGACCCTATCCAAAAACGGGCATCTGAAATGAATAAACATTTCTTGCACGAGGAAATAAAAATAACAAATAAATATATGAAAAAGTGTTCAACATCATTGGTCATTCGAGACATATGAATCAAAACAATGCTAAGATTCCATCTCACTCCAGAAAGAATAGCTTTTATCAAAGCATCAACCTATAACAAATGCTGGCAGGGCTGCGGGGAAAAAGGAACCGTCCTCCACTGTTGGTGGGAATGTAGACTGGTCCAACCACTGTGGAAATCAGTGTGGCGATTCCTCAGAAAACTACAACTAGAGGTTCCATTTGACCCAGCTATTCCTCAGCTTGCTATCTTCCCAGAAGAATTAAAATCATCATACCATAGCAATATATACACAATCATGTTTATAGCAACACAATTTCTAATAGCTAAGTCTTGGAAACAACCTAAATGCCCAAAAACTAATGAATGGCTAAAGAAGCTGTGGTTTATCTACACAGTGGAGTACTACTCTGCCACAAAAAAGGATAAACTAGAGACATTTGTAGGTAAATGGATGCACCTTGACAGCATACTCCTAAGTGAAATAAATCAGACACTCATGAGTACACATCAAATTGTTTCTCTGACATGAGAAACTGTAAGTGTAAATAAGGACAAAGAGAATAGACATTATGTAAAAAAAAAAAGATAATATTCAAAAGAGAGGAGAACTATAAAGGGAGAAGGGAGAAAAGAAGGAAGGGAAAAAGAAAAGAAAGAAGAAAGGGACAAAAATTCAAAAATGTAAATAAACCTGTTGCAAATAGGGAAAGGTGGGGAATGGAAAGGAGGGGAGAAAACCAAGATATATCATGTACAGGTACAAAATAACCATGTTGAATACAATCATTATGTATACAATGTACCAGTACATGTTCTTGGTAAAAAAAAAAAAAAAAAATTTAAAAAAGAGAAAAAAAAAGAATTACGGAAGGTTTCCCAACACAAATCTTAAAGGCCAAGAGAGCTTAGAGTGAAGGGTTTCAAGCCCTAAAAGACAAGAACTTTCCAACTCATACTAACATATCTGGCAAAACAATTTTTCAAAACTGATAGAGAAATGAAGTCTTTCTATGATGAAGAGCATCTTAAGAAATTCAGACCACCAAACCAGCAATCCAAAAATTCTCAAGGATATTCTAAAAACAATGAAACCAAATATCTAATGGAATGAATACACCAGGTATGATGAGCAGTTAAGGAGAAGAAAAGGAATCCACAACAAAAATAATACAATGACAGGAATAAGTCAGTATCTTCCAGTAATAATTCTCAATAGGAAAGATCTTAACTACTCAATCAAAAGGGACATATTGGCAAATTGTGTCAAAAAACACCACCCAATGGTATGTTGTACACAAGAAATCACATTTAGTCCAAAAAGAAATTCATATACTAAAAAGCAAAGGATGGAAAACAATATTCCATGCAATGGGTACCTGAAAACAAGGAGGAATAGTTACACTATTTTCAGACAAAGTACACTTCAAGCCAAAAATGATCAGAAAAGGCACAAAAGATAAGTACCTTTTGGTTAGGAGAACAATTCAACAGGAAAAGATAAAAATTATAAATATCTATACACCAAACATGGACACATTCAACTTCATAAAACAAATAGCACTAGACATAAAAGATAAAATTAAAAAAAAAATTTTTAAATTTAAAAAAATAATTAAAAAAGATAAAATAGACAGCAACACAATTATAGTGGGGGATATCCATATGCCACTATCACATATAGATCTACTAGAAATAAATTTTAAAAATAATGAGTTGAACTATAACATCGAACAAATGGGCTTAATAGATTTCTACAGAGTGTCCCACCCAACAACAGAATACATATTCTTCTCAGCAGCGTATGGAACTTTCTCCAAAGTAGACCACATACTAGCCCATAAAGCATTCTTCCTTTTTTATTTCATAGGTGCTGGGGATCGAACTCAGTGCCTTGCACTTGCTAGGCAAGCGCTCTGCCATGGCATTCTTAAACAAGTACAAAAGAACTGAAATTTTCACGGGTATATTATTAGATCACAACACAATGAAATTAGAAATCAGTGCCAAAAGAAATTATGCAAACCCCTGGAGATTAAATTACATACTCCTGAATAATCATTGGGTCACAAATATTCAAGGAAGTAATTAGACAGTTCTTGCAATCAAATGATAATACCAATACAACATACCAGAACCTATGAGACACACAAGGAAAGCAGTCAAGAGTGACGTTTATAGCTGTAAACTCCCACATCAGAAAGGCAGAGCAAGTCCAAACAACCTAATGGTGTACAAACAGACTGTGCAAATACAAGAAGAAATCAAACCCAAATCAAGTAAAAAGAAGGAAATTATAAAGATCTGAGCAAAAATTAATGACATTCAGATTTGAAAACAAGGTACTGATCAATTGAAAAGCTGCTTCTTCCAAAGAATGAAGAAAGCAAACCCTTAGACAATCTTATCAAAAACAGGAAAGAAAAGACCCATATCAATGCAATTAGGAACAAAATAGGCATAATCACAAGAGACACAGCCAAAAATCCAGACGATTATTAATAACTAGGAAGAAAATCTACAATCCAGTAAATTGGAGAATGCAGAAAAATGATTCCTTGATAGATATGAATTAGTAGAACTGTGAAGAAAGAAACCCTGAATAATCAATAATGGGCAATGAAATCGAGGCAGTAATGAAAAAACTGCCAACCAAGAAAAGTCCAGGACCTCAGGGATTCACTGCTGAAATCCACAAGAACTTCAATAAAGACATACTACCAATATTCCTCAAACTCTTCAATTAAATTAAGTAGGAAGGAGTACTGCCAAACTCATTTCTAGAAGCTAAAATTACTTTAATTCCAACACTAGACAAGGACTCAACTAAGAAAGAAAAATACAGGCCAATCTCTTTAATGAACACAGATGCAAAATTCCTTAATGAGATGCTAGCAAACAGAATGGAACGATTCATCAAAACGATCATCCATCATGACCAAGCAGGCTTCATCCCATGGATGCAAGAATGGTTGAAAATAAGCAAATCAAGAAATGTAATATACCACATAAACAGAAGCAAGTACAAAAATCATATGATCATCTCAACAGATGCAGAAAAAGTCTTTGGCAAATCCAACATCTGTTCATGATAAAATTCTGAAGGAAATAAATACAGAAGTAGCTTATCTCAATCTGATAAAAGCCAGTTATTACAAAGCTACTGCCAACATCATATTAAATGGGGAAAAACTGAAATCTTTTCCTGTAAAATCAGGAGCAAGGCCAGGACATAGACTATCACCACTCCTGTTCAATAGAGTACTTGAAACTTTAGCTAGCAAAATCAGGCAAGAGCACAAAATAAAATGGATACACATAAATAAATAAAATGGCAGAATTTGAACTATCCTTTTTCACAGACAACATGATCCCTTATATAGAAGTCCTGAAACATTCCACCGAAAGATGCCTAAAACTGATAAATTCAGCAAGGTAGCAAGGTAGAAAATCAGTGGACAATAACCAGTAGTGTTCCTGCACAATAATAATGAACCCAATGGAGAAAGAAATTAGAAAACAATACCACTCACAAAAGCTTTAAGAAAAATTAAATACATAGGGGTTAACCTACCAAATAAAGTGAAAGACTTCTATAACAAAAACTACAGTGCTGTGAAAAAAGAAGTTGAAGAGGACATCAGAAAATCCCCTGTTCCTGGATAAGCAGAATAAATATTGTCAAAATGGCCATACTTCCAAAACACATATAGATTTAATGTAACCCCAACAAAAATACCAACAACATACCTCATAGAACTAGGGAAAAAACTCTTAAAATTGGAACCAGAAGAGACCAAGAATATAAAAGCAAACTTGGATAACAAGAACAAAGCAGGAAGCATCACAATCTCAGATTTCAAAGTTATATTACAAAGCTGCCGTGGGGTAAAAACAGCACGGTACTGGAGTGAAAACAGACATGTGAATCAACGGAGCAGAACAGAGAATGCAGAAACAACCCCAGACACGTTTAGCTGCCTGGTCTTTGGCAAAGTAGCCAAAAAAACCTACACTGCAGTTAAGAATGCCTCTTTTTAAATGGTGCTGGGAAAACTGCCTATCTACATGCAGAAGAAGATTGAATCTAGACCAGTATCTCTCACCATGCACTAAACTAAAATCAAAATGGATCAAAAACCTATGTGTTAGCATGTAAATACTTAATCTGCTGCAAGACAAAACTCTTGGAGACATAGGCGTAGACACAGATTTTGTAAAAAGGCCCCCAACTGTACAAGAAATAATATCAAGAATCAACAAATGGGATTTCACCAAGTTAAACTGCACAGCTGCTGCCTCCTTAGTGCAGCAGGCGGCAAGTCAGTCTCACAATCTGAAAAAGCCTCAGCACAGCAAAAGAAACAACTAACAGAGTAAAGAGACAACCTACAAAATGGGAAAAAAATTTGCCAGCTGTTCCTCAGATGACTAATATTGAGAATGTATAAAGAAGACAAAAAATTACCTCCCCCTCAAATAAAAGACCCGAATCAAAAAACTGGCAAGTGAAATGAATAGATACTTCTCAGGAAAAGTACAAACGGCCAATGAATACATGAAAAAATGTCCGGCATCTCTGGCCATTAAAGAAATGCAAAGTAAAACAACACTGAGACTCCACCTTACTCCAGAAACAATGGCTATTATCAAGAAATTAAATAATAACAAATGCTGGCGAGGCTATGGAGAAAAAGGAACCCTTCTTCATTATTTGTGTGAACATAAACTAGCGCAACCACTATGGGAATCAACATGGACATCCTTCAAAAAGGAAATTTAGAAATTTCATTTGACCCTTTATCCCCTTTTAGGTATCTTCTCAAAAGAGTTAATGATATCACATTACAGAGATACATGCATACTCAATGTTTATAGCAGCACAATTTATAATAGCTAAATCTTGGAAGTAGCCCATATATCCACCAACAGATGAATGGATAAAGAAAGAGTGATACTTATATATGATGGAATACTACTCTGCCGTGAAGAAGGATACACCTGAGTCACTTGTAAGAAAATGGATGTACCTTGAAGCCATAATGTTAAGTTAAATAAATCAGACACAAAAGCATAAATACTGCAGTTTCTCTTATATGAGAAACCCACAGTATGAATAAATTAAAGACCAAAATAACAGAGATATATTATAGGAATAAACACTGAGATAGATAAGAACTCATAAGATAAATGAATCTGATGCTGGAAACATAAAAGGGGGTCTGCACAAAGGAGGAAGGAGGAAAAACAATGGAATTAAAATGTGTTATGTACCAATTCCCTACAGTGAGTGTAATCATTGTGTACTGCAAACATGTACTAATAAAAGTCAAAAAAATATTGAACAAAGAATAGTGAAGGGGACCAAAAGATGGAGGGAAAGTAGAGAGGAGGGGGAGGTAAAAAGAAGCTGTATTATGTGCATGTACCACCCCCTCATAATGAATGTAATCATTATGTATTGCAAACAAATACTAATAAAAATAAAAATTAAGACATAGTTCAGCGGCCTCAACAGGATATAATTTTCTACCCAAGAGTTATGTGGCAATGTTTGGTGACATTTTCAGTTGTGTATCACTAGGGAGC
This sequence comes from Hystrix cristata, assembly GCA_004026905.1. Taxonomy (NCBI): domain Eukaryota; kingdom Metazoa; phylum Chordata; class Mammalia; order Rodentia; family Hystricidae; genus Hystrix; species Hystrix cristata. The sequence continues at coordinate 9,850 of PVJO010010550.1, forward strand.
TACTGGCATCTCGTGGGTAGCAGCTAGAGATGCTGCTGATGATCTTACAGTGCTCAGGGGAAACCCCTTACAACAAACAACTGTCAACCCAAGATGTAAATAGTGCCAAGCTCTGGAAACTCTGAAACAGGTGAGTAAAAGGAATTAGTAGTAGAGTGCTACTCATAAACTGTTACAGAGCTGAAAGTCATATAGGGGCTTGTGTGGCAACTCAAGAGATCAGCAATAGCAGAATGTGCTACCAAAACTAAGTGTAAAGGAGAAAGTTAAGAAGAATGTATTACAGAGCCCAGAGTTGGTACCACAAACAAGATGCAACCACGATCTCAGGCACCGCCAGAAACGAGAAAGAGAGCAATATACCTTGGTTCCCCCTCCCTTTGTTGCCATTTTCCAAACAGTGCCTGCCGATATCGTCCAAACCCACGAGGAAGCGAGTCAGCAGCAGAGGCTGGGAAACGCAATATTTAGAGGTTCTCCTCCAACAATACGGGATAGAGCAAGAAAAGAATGAAGAAGGGGTATCTACGTAAATAGGAAAATCAACGTTGCAATAGTTAAAGAAAATAGGAGCTTCGGAGTAAGGCCTACCTAGGTTTGAATCATAGTTACATCACTCTTACTAGTTTTGAGACTTAGGAAACTAGCTAACCTCTTCTAAGACTCACGTGATTTATCTAGAAAGTACAATTATCAATACCTGCCTTGTGGGATTGGTATGAGAGCTGATTACTATAATACAAAAAAATACAGCAAATCATTGACATATGCAGTTTCAATGAATGACTGTGCTATGCTCTTTGTCCCAAGAATTTATAAAATAAAAAAACATTAATTCTTATTGTTAAATTCCTTTGTGCCAGACACAAAGCAGGCACGCAGCAGCAGTTAGATTCCTTTTCCATTCACCAACATGTTTTGATTACTTGAGGCTCACTTCTACACCTTCATTTAGATCTTCCCATTCTTTGGTGATACTTGCCTTCCTATACGGTACACTCCCTCCTCCAGCAGTGTGGCTTCCAAGGGAAAAGGAAACTAGATAAATGTGGTTTCTCAAATGAACACTTATAATTCAGATTATTTGTTTTCAGAAGTCAAATAGTTGAAATTGCTGCTTCCAAAAGGAGATGGTAACATACTGTTTATTTCCCAAAAAATGTAGAAGTAAGGATTTTTCACAGTTTTTATTTTTTATTAGTACATGTTTGAAGTACATAATGATTACATTCTTTGTGGGGAGTTGGCATAAGTATGTAACACATCTTAATTCTCTTTTTATCCCCTTCCCCCATCCCCTCCCTCCTTCTCTTGATTCTCTTCCCATCTGAGAAAGATCTACCTCCCTACTTCCTATTACTTTATCTATTTTCCTCTTTATTTAAATTTTGGATTGCTCATATAAGAAAACGATGTGATATTTAAGCTTGTATAGCTGATCTATTTCACTTAACATTATGGTTTCAAGGTGCATCCATTTTTCTACAAATGACTCAAGTTTATCCTTCTTCATGGTAGAGTGGCCCTTGATTGTGCATAAATGCCACATTTTCTTTATATTTTGACTGTCTGTACTGCAAAGAAATGATAGTTCTTGAGGAGGTACCTATGTTTAGCCTGAGCTGGACATTACACACTATATACATATATCAAAACATCACATGGGACCCCATCAATATATACAAATTTATGTGTCAGTTTAAAAAAATTTTTTTTAAAAAAGAGAGATCACAGCAATATATCTTGACTTAAATTGAACTGAATGGCTTTAGATGTCTCTCCCAGCCCCTGAGATTCACAATGTATAGAAATTTCAAATATACAGGCACCAAAGTTTAATAATCCAAAATAGCCTAAACTCCTTTACTTTATATGCAGAGCATATCCTAGCACATTGCCTTGTTGGTAGTAAATCTCTAGGCTGCTCCTTGTAACTCACAAGCTCACTAACAGAGAAAATGTTTAATACCAATGAACTTTCCCATTTCTGTCATATTTGTACCATAATTGCTCTGAACTGGCACATAAAGACTATCAAAATATGTCCTTCTTACTCTTCTATAAGCCTATGAGATAAAAGATTTGGGCTGATGACTCTATAAACATTTGTTCTTCAGTCATGCTAAACCTGAGGACCCAGCATTATAAGCATTTCTTTACTCCAAATTCCTGTAGCTCTCATACACGCTGTCTGTATCCTATCATCCCTCTCATTATTGCAGTTATTTATGATTCGTCCCCATATCTTACTCTCAACCAGCTGCAAAGTGGTGTTTTATTTATCATTGCAGTGTATGGTGCCTAGAATGGCTGTAGGCTGTATAAATCACTTAAATATACAGTGAATGAAAAATTACGAACGAATGCAACTACTCCTTGCTTAAAATGAAAATTCGGTGAGTTGAGGTGGCACATTGATAGCCTCTGTGACAAAGCAAAACCTCAGCTGTTTGCTTCCCCCTTCCTTGCATGAGTTCAATTAGCTACTTAAAAATTTAAAAGGGTCTGGGGATTTAGCTCAGTGGTTAGAATGTTTCCCTAGCAAGCACAAGGCCCTGAGTTTGAACCCCAGCACCAAAAAAAAAAAAAAAAATTAAGAAAATCCTTTAATGATACCAACATGCCAATATTACTAGCTTCAAAAAGAAAGTAAGATATTCTTCATTAATTTTAATCAAAATAACTAAAGCAGATTACTTCTTTTCAGAGGCATCCCCATAGATACACCAGATGCAGTAACTGTTCTGGTTGGAATCAAGATGAAGAAATAGAAAGCCAACTTGACATTTAGGTTTGTATTTACACATTTATAAATACTCTTTTTACAAATGACTCATCCATTTGCTTCCTGGTAGAAGGCAAAATACTCTGGCTGCTTAGGGTGGGAGTAGAGGGCAAATTACTTTATAGAGGAAAAATGACTACATGCAAGTTTGTAGGTCAAGGTAAAAATAGGATAGATTTAGGGCAATCTATTCAGAAAAACAAAACTGAAAATGATTTCCTTACCCCACGGTACTGGCTTTCATTGAAAATCTGAGGTGGCAAGGGATACCCTGTGGCTGGTCGACTGTTTTCAGGTACGTTTTCTCTCATCCACTTCCGATTCTCTTCGTTGGCTGCAATATCTTTTTCTTCAAATCCTATTTTGTTGGCTTCTAAGAAACCAAGCACATCTTGCTGTTTCTTCTTAATCTAAGAAGGACCCAAAGGACAAGAAATCATGTTGCTGAGCAAATAGCTTTTGTGGTTTTTATTTCCCAAATTCAACAAAATTCAATGTTTGTGAGCTAGCAGAAACGAATTCAAACATTCATCAAAATTTGTGGTTTCAAAACAGGTATGATTTTCCTTCTTTATTACTGTCTTGCTAATGATGTCTCACAAGTGGGTAGAAGGATAGCCTATCGGCCCCTTTTATCAAATTTTCTTTTTTTTTTTTTCACTGAAAATACTCATATCTGGTAATGCTGAGGCAAGGTTAGCTGACACATATCAGTAATAAAAAGAAGTGTAGTTAATTCAAAAGTATGTGTAAAGGAAGCTAGCATGACTTACAAGCCTCAGTTTCAGCCCTTGTTCAAAGTTTTTCCAAATGACTTAAACACATCATAGTCATCAGAAATGAATCTTTGCTTGAGAATAACACAAAGCTCAAAGTCACTCAAGTCTCAGTTTTCATGGTTCAGAACAGAAACCGAATGAAAAGACAAAGCTTTGCCTGTATTCTAACCTCAGGACATACCTCTACCACACATCAGCCCCTAACAAGTGCTGCTAAGATATGTTTATAGGTTCCTGTGCTATCTTTTTTCCTAGATTAATATTATACCTGGGAGACAGCTTTGAAAATAGTAAAATTAATATGATTTTCTTTTCATATGTATTTCTTTGAAAAACTGAGTTCGCACATCTATAACTAGTAATTTACCCCTATTTAAAAGCATTACTTCATATTTCTGAGCTGAAAAGAACAATCAGTAAGCAAGTTTATTCATGGAGTTATATTAAAAGACACATCGGGCAGTATCATCAAAATATATATAAAGAAGTAGGCCTGCTAATGGGTATCAAATTTCAAAAGAAGAAAATCACAATCAAGCTCCTTCTAGCTTTATACCTCCCATCCCCCAATGCAAACATGTGCATACATGTACTATTATGGCTTGTATCTAGATGTCCCCACAAAGCCTCATGCATTCATAGGTGAGGATTTTCAGAGCTGGCTGGATCTAGGGTGTGTGATGCTTGGATTAAGGGTGCCCTACTCAAAAGGCGGGTAGCCTAGAAGGGATAAAAGGGAGGGGCAGGCTGCTGTTCTGCTGCTTTGCTGCTTTCTGCCTGCCCTGCTTTGCCATGAACTGTTTCTCCTCTGTGATGCCCCTCTGCCATGCCCCCCTGCCTTGGAGCCAGCCAACTATGGACTGAAACCTCTACAAACTGTGAGCCAACATAAACCTTTCCTCCTTCAACTCTGGGTGTTCAGTATTTTGTTTCAGCAACAAGAAAAGTAACTAAGATATGTACAGAGGTTGTATTTGTTCCAAGTTGCTTGTGACTGTGGGTGAAAATTCCTTCTCATCACATAATCCTAGGAAAACATTCTCAATTTCTTCCAACACAAAGGAATTTCTAAAAGCTATTTAGGTCAGGGAACTGAATGTCTTTTAAAGAACAGTTATCATCCAGCAAAATTTTCTACAAGATAATTTTTCTGAAGGGACTATTTTTTCTTCACTGGCATATAATATTAAATGTTATTCCCCAAATATAATGTATTTTCTTTGGAGTTTTTAAGAAAATCAACGCAAAACTCAATGCATATGAGTTTCTAATGCAGTTGATAGATGGTTCAATTAAATCAGTGATTTGCAATCTTTATAACAGAGTAAGGGAGTTCAGTCAATGTGAAGCATGCCAAGTAATTTGTTAATTGTTAACACTTTCAGAATATGAGTAGATATAAAGATGTTCCATTAATATGACACTTTCAGGAGCCCAGCATTCCAAAAGACTTTTTTGAATGAATGAATGAAGAGTTAGCAAATGTAGTATGTCAGGAATTACACACGATACTGAGAGAATATCATCTGTCATGTTTGTGTGAACAAAGGGTAGAGGACCTTTATAAGAAATGGCACATCACGGCCTTTTCCACACTATTGAACACAATGCTTGTTACGTTGAGAACACCGTGTTGCGTTAAAATGGTGGCCTAGACCGGTATCACTGGGCACAACAGTGTATCTTTACTTATGATCTTTACCCTCCAGCCTTCAGCTCTTTCTCTCATGCTCTGAGGCTGCCTGACAAGAACACATGCCTCCTAGAGTGTTCTACATCTCTATAAGACTATATGCGAGGGGGTATAATAATATTTTGCTAACATGTCCTGTTAGGACAAACAAGGACATTGTTCAGCTTTTACTTCTAAGGGAATGTAAAAAAATTGTTTCCTGATTTGATCATGTATGTAAGTCCAAAACTTCAACTATTAAGTTTACTTCAAAGATGGACTATTTTATATATAAAGAGATATTGCTCCACTTATATGTCTACAGGCAAATGTTCTCTACAGTGCACCCTGACAGGGGCCATCTGATGATATTAAGTTCCTAATATCCCTACTGAAACTTAAAATGAAGCAACACAATGAACAGATGTGACTGAAAACAGCGACAGAATAAATAAGAACTAGATGTCCTAATTGTTCACGAAGGAACAGAATTTAAAATTCCTACAAAAATGATGGAGCTAAAAAGTTACTGACAAATTTTTCAGCACACAGACTCATTTGGATGTGAACAAAGGCACTGTCTGGGAATCTAACTCAGTTATTTCCAAAAAGTAAACCACACCCTTCACCTCAAACCAAAGAAAAACAAGTCACTTCTGCACTCGTGTCAAAAGTTCGAGGCTCGGGCAGGGGATTTAGCTCAGCAGTTAGAGCACTTACCTCACAAAGCGCAAGGCCCTGAGTTTGAGACCCAGCACTCAAAGCTTTCTTCCCCGCACAGACAGAGACTCAAAGCTTTCTTCCCCCCACAGACACAGACTCAAAGCTTTCTTCTCCCAATAGACAGAGAGCAGGGCTGTTGAATCATTGTTGCCTGGATGGAACAGCTGCATTCCAACAAGCTTCAGCAGGGTTCCTGTGTGTCATGGCAAGAGTTAAGTCTTTTTGTTGTTGTTTTTTTAAAGAAAAGAGATTGACATGATTTCTGCTTTAGAAGGTGCCAACGTGAGTGTTCCAGTACTAAAGGAAGAACAAAATTTGACTAATGATACTTCGAATGGGAAAACACAAGCTCTTCGTGAAAGAAAAGTGCCAACCTACTCACTTAATCAGGGTGGGGTTTTTGCTTTGTTTCATAATCAACTTCTGTCACATTTTTACTGACACTCTAATGAACACTGATACAGGTTATGACTACAAGGCACTAAAATCTAAAAGACAGTCAGAAATTGTTCTTAGTAATTATTTAACAGCATTTCTGGAGTGCTTCTTGATTGGCAAAGAGCACGGCAGCTTGTGGTGGAGAGTGGGAGAGACCCTGTGCGGGTGCTGAATCCTGTGATATTTGGAGGGCAGGTGGCAGGAGGGATCCCATGGGGCTTGGTGACAATTAAGAGAGCTGTAGGAGGCTGCCTACTTTGGCACAGCTGCAGTGTCTTTTCTCTACCCTGGATCACACTGGTCATGGCCAACGCATGCCTCACACGCTCACTGCCCCACGGATCCCCCAGTGCCTGGGTCAGAGTCCTTAGGCAGGACCTTGCCCCTCGTTCCTCTCTGTCCCTGGGGCTCACTGGGCCTAACTCAGTCACTCACCCTGAGCGCTTCTCTGGCTTGCACGCTCCTTAGTGCTCTGATCTGAGGAGGCCCTTTCTCTTGAATATCACCCTCACTGGGCTCTGTCTCCCAGTGGGCAGAGAGTTAGGACAAGTGGACACTGAGAGGTGCCTGTCAGGCTTGGTGCCGATCGAAGCCTGGCAGCTGCTGCCACACTTGGCTTCTTCCCACAGAGGGTCAGATCTTTTCCCACGATGGGACGTTCACCAGACTTGGACTGTAAGCAGTGCTGGGATTAAAAGGTGACTCTGGTTCTTTTTCTAAACACCCCTGATACTGGAATTAATCTGATGAGCTTCACCTTCGAACTGCCTTCCTGTATTTGGGGTTTTGTCCCCCGCCCCATGTTTCCCAGTACCTGCTGAGGCCCTTGGGCGAGCATCTTCCAAGTGTCTCTCCAGTGCTACTGCCGCCAGCTCACCATGAGGATTCCTCCTCCCCCATGTACATTTTCAAATGAATATTGCTGCGAGTCCTTAAGCCACCAACTTCCTATTGCTAATCTCCGTAGTAAGAGGCACTTGTTTTTAGCTTGTCTGTTTTGCAATATTTTCAAAAGTGGTTTGGTCACCATCAACCACATAAAACCTATAATTCATATTACTTTACTAACAAGTCTGAGTTAAGAGGACCATTAAGAATTTTCGCATTAGTCTCTTCCCCCTTCTCCTGGCTCCCTGGAAATCTCCTAATATTTCAAATTGTGGTAGCATGAGAACACAATTGCTAATTCTACCACTCTAAAAAGAAAAAAAAAAGCTCTGTCATTACTGTTGTCTATTTAGTTGTACATCTGCTATAATCATATCAGCAGTACCATTTCTAAAGAAATGTTAAGGCCTTCATAACTTCAGAACTAGGTTCAACTATGAAAAATGCAGAACTTTAAAGGGTTTTTTTTTTAAGCTGTGTCCATAAGTTGATCACAGTAAAGAAAGTACAATTCATGCCACGATTCTGGGTTAAAAAGGCCTTTCTTTTTTGTTGTTGTTTTTTTTTTTTGGTGCCGGGAATTGAACTCGGGGCCTTGTATTTGCTAAGCAAGCACTCTAACCACTGAGCTAAATCCCCAGCCCCAAAAAGGCCTTTCTTAACTATGATATATCAGTTCTAAATTACCTCACCCAAGTAGTCATTTTTATATGAAATTTAAAATTTGTCCATAAATTTTCCAGAGACATAAAAAAATTCAGTCCAGCTGTGATTTCTTCACAACTGGATGAATCTGTAGATCTAGGAAACTATAAGGTAAGGGAGTAAGGGAGTATAATCCTAGCCTAAAATACAATTCTTCTCTTGACGCCTAAAAAACTACAACTACTGTCTCACTACTTTGATCTTCACATAAATGGTAGAGAGACAGTGTAGATATTTGGACCACAAGGTGGCACTGCCCAGAGAGAAGTAGGTAAGAAAGACGGTGAAGTCTCTTTGTCAGCCTTTGGATTTTACCTGGAGTTGTCCCTGTATATATTCTATAAGATAAGAAGATCATATGGTGAAGGGACAGGGACAGACTCCTCCAGGCAATCCCGAGAGAAAATTTCAAAGCCTTATCATGTTAGTGCTGAGTTAAGCTTTGCACAGAGTAAAGATGTGTAAGGAGATTCAAATTTATCCTTTATGACACAGTCGTACTCCACTGTGCACAAATAGCACATTTTCTTTATCCATTCATCTGTACATGGACATAAAGGCCACTTTCAAGATTCAGCTATTATGAGTTGTCCTCCTATAATCATGGGTATGCATGTATCACTAATATGGTGTTTCTAACTCTTTCAAGAAGATGGAGTCATTTATATGAAAATGGATGCACCTTGAAACCATAATGCAAGTAAAATAAGACACACAAACTTAAATAGCACATGATTTTTGTTATATGAGAAATCACAGACAACTGAAATCATGGGAAGTGAAAATATGGATTAAGAAGGACTATTGTTAACAATGTTTGTTCATTTGTTTCATATGTCAAAGTTACATTTCTTCAGTTAGTTGAGGAGCCACCTGGATGCAGGGGGCCATACATTTTGCTTCTTTCTCCTCAGATAGTTTTCACCGAGACTGGAGACAAAATAGATGCTCAATACAGACTGCTCCCACAATTTTGTTTTAAATTTTCCAAGCTGCTTATGTTATTTAATTCTCGTAGTAGTCTTATGGGCAGCTGTTAGTGTTTTTATTCCAGATGAAAAGAAACTAATGCTCAGATGGATAAAGGAACATGCTTCAAATCACACATTTGCCCAGGCTCTGCCAGGGTAAAAAGCACCTCTTAAACGCTGAGCAAACCGAACTATAAAACAATGCACTACACCATGAAGTTTTGTTAAGCCTGGATGTGGCACATAACATGTTTTTCCCCCTTTCTTAATTCCAAAGTCTGGCCTAAAGTTAGAACAAGAAAATCTGTTGATTATTTAATGAGTTTTGTATACCACAGAGAAAAGTTTTCCTAGATAATTCTTCCATCCCTTAGGCACCTGAGCTCTGAAAATATAAAAACATTCCAGGAGCAATAAAAGACTCCCAGAAGTTTAGGAAAGGGTCATGTGAATAAGCAGTTATTCATACGAATTACACCGACTTTCCAAAAAAAACAAACCCAGTTATGTCCCTTCAGAACTATTTTCATGTATTTAAACAAATAAAAGTGCAAATTAAGAACATCGCGAAGTACGGCCACAACATCAGTGGCTTGTGACCACAGGTGACTACAGGAACTGATGCTAAGAGGAAAACAGGGTAACAGACGCCTTACTGTGTTCCAGCAGCATTGAGAATGCCCTTAAATAAAAAGCCTTCCTTGAAACAAATCACACAATTACAAGCAAGCACCACAGGTAAATGTTACTGACAAGTGCTAGCCTAACATATGTGGACCTTCTCTGTGAAAAATATCAGACTAAGGTCGCAGTAAGAATTTAAAAATAAATCAGTGCGCTCTAATGCTCACCTTCCTGCCCTAATCATTCTCATTATGAACTCAGTGCAATGAGTTTCTATATAGATTTCAATCTTGTTTAGATTTGTCATACGGACCACTGAGCACTATAGCTTGATGGTGATTTTATAGTCAATAAAAATGTTCAATCCACCACCTTCTCTATGGAAAAAATTCTCACAGTAAGGAAACTTAATTACGCAAATCACATCCCAAAGCCACACTTCCTGCAAATGCTACAGGGCCTCTAATTCTGGTCAGATAGCTTCTCCAGGCAGCCTTCCCATATAAGGATAAGCAAAAACACAAATCTTCAAACAGGCTGATGTGAGGTCACGAGGCAGGCATATGAGAACCAAACATGGTAACTAAATTCTCCAGCTCACAACAGAATCTTAAAAAAAAAAAAAAAGAAGGAGAAGAAGGCTGTAACTACTAACTCTAAACTATTAGTTCTTGAATCACAAAAAAGTAATAAGTAATGTATCTACTTTTATTAATGTTAACCGAGTGATAAATATGAGACATTCTACTGTGTTACAACTAACTCTGTCTCTTTCTCCTTTTCCTTTTCTAGTGCAAAAGAGACTACTCTGAAGTGTGCTGCCAAAGAGGATATATACAACAGAGTATTGTATCTGAATAATTTAAATTAGTCCAATGTACTCCTGTACTAAAGAAAATACTGTACAAATTTTCCAAATACCCCATGAGAATTTCTGTCCCACTGTAGGGAAAGCACACTGTGTCCAGGAAAAATATCCACAGATATGTCATCTGGTGAGACGTGTAAGTCCTGAGGAGATCTATGCTGTCTTAATTGAACTACTAGAACTAAAACCTGAGAACTGGCCCGTGGCAATCCAGAGAAGATAATTCCTACTACTTCTCTCTATCAAAAGCTTAGGATTAGAAGCACGTAAGGATATTATTTTTATTTTCAGTGATCACAGAGTTCCTCTGTGCATTATCATATACCTTGAGAATTTTGAAGGTTGTTGAATTTGGTCAAAATCAAATAAAATCAAAAGCATTTTGAATGCTGTGCATCAAGAATGATGGACATATTCAAGGTCCTTGATCCAGACAGAGTTATTAAGTAAATAATTCAAAGAAAGGGCAGCATTGTGCGCTTGAGGAAGTTACACAACATTTTGTTGTGTTGTTGGTGTTTTTTTTCAATGGTGGAGAATTAAAAGTTGCCTACACATCTAATCATTCCAATTCGCTTAAGCCAAAGTTTGTGATGGGAGCAGCTGAAAGAATGTTATATGCACACTGAAAACTGTTATATGATTATGTAGTAACAAGAAAAAATGTTCACAACATTAAAAGTGAAAAAGGAAATCTAGAGAAACAGGTACAAACTTGTATCTTCTCTAATTGCAACTGTGAAAAGGAGAAATTAAGTATTTTTTAAAAAGACTAGGGGGATCGGACACACATGTTTAAATACCGCATAGTTTCTCTGGTGTGAGAAACTGAAGTGTAAATGAAGACTAAAATGTATTATATTGGGAAAGGGAAGAAAATGTCCAAATGGGAAAGGGAACAAGGGAGGTGGAATGGAACAGAGGACAAGAGAAATAAGAAATGGAAGGAAAATATGGAAGCAAAGGTTTTGTAAATAGGGAGGGAGGAGGGGGTGAGGGGAGGGGAACGGGAAAAAAAGACGCAACAAGGTATATCATGTACAGGTACAAAACTATGATGAATGTTATCAATATGTATAAAGAAAATGTACCATTAAAATAAAGATTAAAAAAAAAGACTAGGGGGAATTCAAACAGTTATTATGGCTGCACTGCTTAGACACAGCAGGAATGTGTACTTAGCACCTTGCTCAAGAAAATAAGTGAATTAAATGGGAATTTTATCCCCAAACTTTTTCAGTACTATTACATTGCTGTATATAATTAACCAATCCATGTCACAGTGTAAAGACTATAAACTGTGGACTCTGTGGCAGAAACACTGTGATGTGCCCCCTCTCCATTAACACCACCTCCTCACAGTCGCTTCTTTATGTAATTCTCTCACTCTGAGTGTATGCAAGACTTGCTGCTTGGTTATGAAACAGAATACAGCAAAGGAGATGAAATGTCACTCTAGTGATGCTGTTTTATGTTATACAGCTTTATTTTTCCTGAGATTTTCCTTTGTTTACTATGAAGATGCAACCTGTCACATGTACTAGAGCTTCAAGAACATGAATTCTGCCAAAAAAAAAAAAAAAAAAAAACTTTAACTTGAAAGTAGATTTGGCCATCGTGGAGTCTGCAGATGAAAAGTCAATTCTAGTGGACATCCTGATTATGGTCTTGCAAAGAATCCAGCTGAGGTATGCCAAGACTCTAACCCACAGCCGCCACAATATAATGCATGTATGTTGTTTTCAGTCACTAATTTTGTAGTAGTCTGTTACACAGTGCAGAAAACTAATACAAGGGATTGGGGGTTTGGCTCAGTGGTAGAGTGCTTGCCTAGCAAGTCCAAGGCCCTGAGTTTGATCCCCAGCACCAAAACAAACAAGCAAAAAAACGAATACAAAACAAAACCGAGTTGGGTTTGAATCTCAAATCCTTTACTTATGTGTGGCTGAACAAGTTGATTAACCTTTCTGAGCCTCAATTCCTCATCTATTAGCTGAGATTAATAATACCTCTCAAAATTATTGCACAAAATATTATAAACCAGAGAAACAATATAACTATCACATTGTCTATGATAAGCTGGACTATCAATCATATAAGGGGTGATTGTGTAAACTCATGGCTGGGACCTTGTCTATCCTGCTCGTCATGTTATTTAGTGCCTACTTTTATATCTGAGCTACAGTAGATATTCTATAAATACATACTGAATGAATAAATAAATGAAAATAAAGTCTATTACACTAAATATACATAAAGAACAATAGACAGAACAAAGAGAAAATTTCTGCCCTCAAGTTATTAAAATTAATGAATGACACTAAAGTGCATCAACTACAATATAGGAAAGTCTTTCTGGAGCAGTATGAGAGCAAAGGTATGCAGATGAGGAAACAGACTTTGGAATCAAACATTATAAAATTGTATCTGCACAATTCAATATAACATTTCTCAAGCTGCTCACAGTATCAACAGAAACTACCTATGAGGGTGATAAGGTCTATAAAAGAAAGCAATGCAGTCAATAGAAAGTCGCTATGAGGCAGTAGTTTATCGCACTCTGGGCTGATGGCTGAGTGTTCAGAAAGGTTAGTGAATGTCTTTAGTGACATCGCGGGTCTCTGAAAACAAAACAAAAAATGGGCTGTTAAGAGGCTCAGTACATGTCTCGAGGACCACCAGGAAATTGTAAATTTCTCCCTGAGAAACTTAGGAAAATGGAACTGAAACTCCAAAAGTGCTGTGTTCAAAAAAAATGACCATAGTAAAAAAATTATATACCTATAATGTCCATTTAATAAAGTTCCTTGAAATGCAAGAAGGTCTACTGGGACATTGAGTGTCAATTAAATATTACTGTCAAGCAATACATTTCTTGAACTTCAAAGACAATTTCTATCAAAAAAATCTAGCCACATTATAAAATTGTTATATTTTTTAAGCTCCAAAAGCAAAGCAATTGTCACTCACTGCACACAGATAAGTATGAAGCAGTAGAAAAATTTACAAAGTTAGTCAATCTGAACCTCAAAACCTACTCAAGTACTCAGCTTGTGTTCAGTGTAAAAATCCACCATTTGTTTCTGAGAAAAAAGGAAAACCAAAAACATTGAAAAGTCATAAAGAATAAGGAAGTCATTGATTTAACCTCTGAAAGCCGCTCATATCATTCTATGAAGGTTGATTGCACAGAAAGACACATTCTCAAGAAATGCAATTCCTAATGATTTTAGGCTGAGCAAAAATTATTCATCCACTTGTCTTTATTTTTGCAAAGAGAGACAAAGCTGTTTTTACATATGTCTTGCTGCATTTTTAGCCTAGTAAAATGTCTCTTAGGACCAAATTCTCACACAATACAATAAATATTTTGAAGCAACCTTTTTTTTCAAATTCAAGAGTGGTATTATGGAAGCAACAGAAAGGAAAGCAAAGCAGAGACAGATTCAGGAAAACCTGACCTACTGCTAAAGGTCAGGAGAGAATCTCAACCTAGCATCCATTATGAAGCAGACCGTCAAATACAGGAAAGATTATAACATTTTGGCATAATGATCCAATTCGTGGAAATGGTACACATGCCCCAATTCAACTGATGTAAATTCAATTTAAATTGAATAATTATTATTCTATTAAGTGCTCAATTGCAGGAGATATCAGATCTTTGTACATGTTATATAACTCGGTAATTTTCACAAACAATTCTTTCAGATTTTTAGATTACAAGGTCAGCATCCTAAATAATGGAAACCTTATCTAAAAGATATGTTTTATCTACTACACATAAGGAGACAATGGTCATGGCTTTAATTCTTGCATACTGAAAAATTAAACAGCCACCTAATTAAAAACTAATCTTCAAGGACAGTCTATTTAAAATAAGGAATTCAAGCAGCTTTATACAAGCATATGATTGCACTTTGGTTTACTTTTCAATGGAATTTAGAAGACATTTTCTGAAAGAAGTGTACACTAATAAATGTTAACAATCTAAAATGTGTTTATTTCCATGCTTCTTGAAATTTGTACAAACTCTGCTATAAGTAATTCTTGGTCTGGTTACTTTCACGTACACAAAAATCCTGCATGTCCCTAGACCTTTCTAGAAGAACAACTGCTTAACACATTCAGCTAATGCTGGGTCTGTAGCATCATCTTTATACCTAAAATGCTGCCCATTACTGCAGAAAACACACAAAACCAAAAGATAAATACTGTATTTTCAGACTACCTTAGCTATAGCACTGTTCTGTTTTGCCTGTATAATTGGGGAGGTGATAAAATTTCATAAATAAGAAAATTGAACACTATACTTTCACGGAAACATCACAAAAAATACTGCATCCTGGTGAAAACAAACCCATTTAACTCTGGAAAAAATGCAAGTTGGAAGGCTTACCTAAGCAGTGTGCGCCAAATATAGTTCCAAAGAACACTAGGAATGTACTTTGGGACTCAAGCCAATAAAGCATGCTATGAACAGTCCAGTCAAGAACAACTGCCACGTATTACCTAATAAAAATCTCAACCAACTGGTGCAAAAAGTCATTCAATTAGTAATCAAAAATTGCCGAAACAAAAGAAACTCAGGTCACAAAATCCTGAATTTCTATGAGATTTAATTGCTACCATGGTTATTTGGATTATGCCTATCAAAAACAGCAGAATGCTCAGCAATAAGAACTACTGACAAAATTGGGTTGGTGGGACATGCCTGTAATCCCAGCACTTGGGAGGCTGAGACAGGAACATCACAGTTCGAGGCCACCCTGGGCTACACAACAAGTCCAAGGCCAGCCTGAGAAACATAGTACAAACCTCCTCTCAAAACCTTTTTTAAAAAGGACTACAGTCAAAAGTATTGAGGAGTTTTAAGATTTTATCTGACTTGCAAACTAACAAGTAAGGCTGCCACAGTATTAAAGACGCTGGCAGAAAACATGGCACCCTCAGGCTACAGACACAGCAGTAGCCAGGCTAGCAGTATTTTCATATATTTGCTCCTTGATGCTCAATTTCTATAGGGTGACAGAGGGCTAAGGCTAGGGAATGTGAAGCTCATACTGTATAATGGACAGTGACCAAACTTTCCTTTGCTCTGGAGGAAGATGGTGTGCCTTTAAAGGTTTTTGCATCTTCAAAAAGATAAGACAGAACAAAGGTAGTCAGTGCCTCTGCTCACAAGATGTGCACACATGCAGGAGATTGTGGACAGTCTTCTACCATCATCTACCATCTATAGCCTAATTTGGCTATTATACAGCTCTAGATCTTGTCTTACAGTTTTCTGAAAGGGAAGCTAATCTGAGCATCAAATGTAGTGTTGGGTAATGCAAGTATGTATTTCACCACCTGGCTAAACAAAGTATTGTAGAAGTCGTACAGCAAAATATAAGTCCTGGATTCTTCGAGAATTCATCAAGTCAGAATGAATTCTTCTACCTCCAGGCACAATAACTAATCATTCAACAGTCCCTAATGAGGTGATTTACTCATAAAGTCAATTTTTGTGATCAATGTTACATCTTTAACTTCTTTCACTCTAAATCAAAATCTCCATATGTACACCAAAGCCACAAAGTGAACCATGACCTCACTATACAGTCTAGAAAAACTGAAAAGAATTTATTCTCTCTATAAATATGCTTTTGCCATAATCATTTTGACCCTGACTCAGAAAATGGTTTGTTGAAATAAATCTAGTACTACTGAGATAAATATACCGCTATTTCCTTTTAAACAGGAAAACAACCGGCAGCTATTATAGAGTCCTCTTTGAACGGAAAGTAAAATATGTGAAAGACGGATGGCAATACATGTGTCATGTTAGTAATAAAATGTTATGTAAGCAAGACTGTCATTTTGTTTTGATTTGATTTTATCAATATTAAGAGCAAGCATAACTTACAGGGAATAAAATTGCAGAAATTAAAATACTCATTTTATCTTATACTGTTGAAAAGTGCTTCTGTGTTTACTGAGAACGTGATGGAGATCTGTTTAGGGGCCAGTGGGAGTCTACATTCTGAAAAATGAGGCTTGTTTATAAGCTAGTTTCTATGGAGCTTAGTTGCTAAACTGGGAAGCTATGGTCTCTTCATTAAGATGTTACGTTCATATGCATAGGGGGAACGATTTATTCTAAAGCATCATCTACTGATCTGATGATAGACAATTTATAGAAATATATCTAATTGCCCTGAGCATCTCACTCCTCGACTAACAGAATCATATGTATAAGTAACTATAAGTAACCAAAAACAGGCATCAGGTCCCTCTCTCTCTCTATCATCACCTTTCTAAAATTTGAATATATTACTGACAAACTTTATGAAACCTACTAAGACATTAACATCTCAGGATATTTGTTTGTTGGAAAATATGCAGTTTTCTTTAACATTTATGGATCTTTTAAAAGATACACATGATAAATATTCTTTAGTAATTCATCATCAAAGAATACTACACCTTTTTAATACCAACACTTCAGTGACCAACTCTGTAGTGAAACTGGGAAAAAGCAAGAAATATTCACAGCCCTTCAGAATATGTCGAATTATTTACAAAAAATTCTATTTTTCTTGGTGCAAAAACAAGTGAGTTTTGAAAAACTAATTTAGAGATCTGTGGTTGTACTATAGTTAATTAAAACAGAACTTTAAAACTAATAATTTTTAATGTTTTCTTTGGTTCATGTTATGTGAAGTATCCAGCAAAAAATCCACCCCCCAAATCTTGTAGGGTAATTCTTGTTATATATTCTAGGACTTCAGGGAGTATAAGAGTATGCTGCTCCTTTTTTGGAAATATTTAAATTTTAGTAGTACTCTAAAATTCA
Organism: Hystrix cristata; assembly: GCA_004026905.1. NCBI lineage: Eukaryota > Metazoa > Chordata > Mammalia > Rodentia > Hystricidae > Hystrix > Hystrix cristata. The sequence continues at coordinate 27,141 of PVJO010010550.1, forward strand.
ATTTGACACAATGCTCATAGCAGTTATATATTTTCAATACTTATACAGCATGTTGTATATCACACTCAGTATTTTATATATGTCACCACATTTTAATTGATGAGGAAACAGTCTGCACATCAGTTAACTCCCTTCCTCAACCCACCTTAGGAATAAAACTGAATCCGTGCACACTCACGATTCATCCACCAAGCCAAGAGAAACTTGGCTGCAACTATACAGCTGCCCTAAGTTGTTAGTGGGTTTCTGTGTGACTCTGAGAGTTTAAAAAAAGAAATTATTTCTTGCCCCCCATATTGTTAAGGCAGAATACTTATGTGACTTAAAATGTTCTTCTGGAAAACACACAATAATAGTGAAACTATAAAGAGGTATTTAAATAAATTTGCAACAGACCAAAACATTTTCACAATAGAAAATAATTTATTTTAAATTCTAGCTGGAGGGGTGGAGAGTGTCTTACAGCCCTCCAATGTATTTGAATATGTTAACTGATTTAAATACAGCCCCAGGACTGGGGATTTAGCTCAGTGGTTAGAGTGCTTGCCTAGCAAGCACAAGGTTCTGAGTTCGATCCCTGGCACCAATAAATAAATAAATAAATACAGCCCCAAAAATGTGCTGCCTGGGGCAGGCTCCCCTCCTCCTGCTGCTCCACCCCCAGTCACACCACTGAGAGAGCCATCAGACCAAGACATAGAGTAAAATCTAAAGCCAGGTCTTTTCACCAAAAAGTAAAAAGGGACTATTAATTATCTAGTGAATTCAGGTACTGTAACTTATAAAACTCTAGATGAACCAGATAATTCATTATCCCTACACGACCCCATCCCCCAAATACCTGTATCTCTCCACACAAAGTAATTACAAAGATTCCGTTTGAATTATGACGATTAGTTTTGACATCAGCATTAGGATAAAATCGTGTATGTTCTCTGGGTTAGGTCACTAGTGAGCTACGTGACCTTGATCAAATCCCTTTTCTCTATAAACCTCAGTTTTATGTGTGACATGAGTTTAGACAGGGTATTAAAAGCTCCTTTCATATCAGAAGTTATTACTATAAATGACATAAATCATCACCAAGGAATAGATTCCTTTATTGTAGTGAAAGACCAAACAATCTAAAACTACTCACTGAAACTAGAAAAATTCTAATCCTGCTCTGCCACCACTTCCAGAAGATTTGTCATTCCTCGATGGTTAAATACCTTCATACAAACTAAATCTCCTATGGCCTTTCTTTTTCACAGGCTTTGAGAAGAACTAGTAAGAAAAATATTACATAGAATGTAAATTGCCTTAGGTCAAATATGACACATCAGTTTATTCACAAAGACCTTAAGTACAAAAAAGTAAGTTCAATTTAAAATTCCCTTGAAAGAAAAAAATATTCAAGACAGGCTTGTAATGTTTTTCCTTCTGTCGAGCTGTTTCTTCAACTACTTACATTGTCAGAAAATATTCACGAAGACATTAAATTATACTGGCAATCCATAAAATACTCTACTTAGTGATGCGTCTCCCTTACAAAAATAGGCAGACAAGCACAATTATTTTGATGCCAGATTAGGTATTTCAGAGCTTTGATAAGGGCCCAATATGGATAACAGCAAAATGAGATCACTGGAAAAAATAGTTGTTTCCTATAAAAATCCCATACTGTCTCTTCATTCATGGTAATATTCTAGAACCTCTTGTTTTCAATTAATTCCCTATAGTGTGTCAAGGGAAACTTAAACTGTGTGAACACCGGTCTACTCATCTCCTATTGTTTCTGTAACAAGTTACCACAAACCTAGTGGCTTAAAACAACCCAAATTTATCACCTTAAAGTTCTGGAGGTTAGAAACCCAATATGGGTCTCACTGGGATAAAATCAAGGTGCCAACAGGGTTGGATTCTTTTGTAGAGGCTCCAAGGTAGAATATGTTTTTGTTGATTTTCCCAACTTATAGAGGTTGCCTGAATTCCTTGACTTACCATCCCTTTTCTCCACGTTCAGACCAGAAATGCCAATGGAATCATTCTCATACGGTATCGCTCTAACACTGACTGTCTGGTCTCCATCTTTCACTTATCATGAACCTCCTGATGATAATGGGCTTTCTTGGGTAGCCAAATATAGCTTCTCACCTCAAAATTATTCATTTAATATCTGCAAAATCCCTCTTGCCATGTAAGGCAATATAATCACAGGTTCTAGGGATTAGGATGTGGATATCCTCAGAAGGCCATTATTCTTCCTATCACAATTGGCCCTAACCCTAATAATGAATCCGCTGTAATTGTACACAGGTATTCACTTGTACAAATTCATTCAATGAATTCACCCAGTGAATGTGAATATAGCCAGAGTAGGCTACCAACCATAAAAATATCCCTCTTCAATTTGTTCTTATAGCAATTAGGGGATTTGAAAATCATTATCCAGTAAACTATAAAGCAGAAGCATAGCTCTTCACTCAAACACATTTACTCCAGGTGCCATTACCATCAATCTTTCTAAATCATAAAAAAAAATCCAGCACATGATTACTCTCATTCTCTCTCTCTCTCCCCTCCCCTATACAGGCATATATAACAGATATATATATAACAGAGAGATATATCTGATACACACACACACACATATGTTAATGTTAATGTTTACCCTTGATTCAATCTCAGTCTTTTCTCTAACTACATGGTTTAGGTTTAAACACATAACTTCTGCTTCAACTTGACTTCTTGATTTTAAAGAAACCATGGCCTAGGGGCACAGCTCAGTGCTAGAGCATTTGTCTAGCATGCATGAGGCCCTGGATTTAATTCTCAGTACTAAAAAAATTATACTCAGGGTATATACAGTATGGATTCAAGAAACATTATTTATAATTTAGGAATTTATAACATTATTTATAATCTAGAGACTGACATCTGTGGCAAATTTGCCCAAAGTAGGTGAAAAATACGTAACAAATGCAGATTTTTAATATTTTAGAAAGATACAAAAACTAACAGATCCAGGAGAAATACAAGATGGGGAGAAATCGTCCAAAAAAGAAAGAGATTAACAATGAAAAGTGTAATCATTTCAATAGTGTAAGATCCTCCTTCCAGAAAACAATATACAAAAATATTTATATGTCACAACTTTATTTTGGAAATATGAACGCTGCAAGCTGCATAGCAGTCTATTTTTTGAGTTTCAGATCTTGTATAACCTTCTTGGTGCCTTTTTCCTTGCTTAAAATGTACCTTCTTTCACAAACAAACCTGAAATGTTAAATTCAACTTACTGGGAATCACTGTGCATTCTGATAAGGCCAAACAAAAGAACCAAAGTGACAGAGGGGAAGGCAATGGGGAAGGAGAGAGAAAATTGAGACATAGGGAAACAGCAGAGACAGAGAAACAAAGAAAGATAGAGACAAATAAATGAACTTAAGAGTCTACAATATTTCCCTTCGGGACAAGAGTTTATTTTCAATGGAAAAAGAATAATAGGACACTCCTCTGGTCAACTTTAGGATTTTCAAGTAAAACAAAGAGGTCAAGATTCTCTCTGAACTTCATCTAGAACAACTAAAAACAAGAAGAAATTCTAATTTATACAGAAAATAGGAAGGCCATTCTGTTTTATGTTAACAGTCCTAACAAATTATCTTGGGCTGTTAATGAAAAACAAGTTAAGTTTTAACAAATTATTTTGAGATTCTAAAGAAAAATTCCTTTCTTTTAACAGAACTCAAAGTAACTGCTGTTAACCCTATTTTTAAAAATCTACCGGTGCTCGCTTCGGCAGCACATATATTAAAAATCTACCATTACTGAGAAGGAGGGATTAGGTCTGGTCTTCTATTTTACACGTGGGTGGGGAGCAGAGAGGTTAAAGCACTTCCCCAAGGGCCTTCCTTCCCCAGGCTACTTGTTTGATTAGAACACTGATAAGAGGAAAGTTCTCTAAAACGAATCATCATTAAAATTATCATTCAATTATCATAACAACAGTCTTTTCTCTACAACTGCAAACAGTTTAATTCAAAATTATATGATAATTGTTTTTCTGAAAACCAGCCTTTGAAAAGTGTTATGACGGGTCTTACATTAGCTGTGCCATGTGACTTTCTTCACTAATTACACCATCTCCAATCCTGAATGAACTAGGCCTACTACTGAAGCTTTGGGGAATTACTGACTTAAAAATATAAATTTGCTTAAATTCAAAATATTTCAAGTGTTAAGAAATAATCAGCAAGAATGAATATTCTCTTTTGGCATGATCTTACAGTGTACCAACACAGACATGGGCAGTAATACCTAGAACACTTCCTGGTAAGAGAAGACGGGGAGAGGAGAGATAAGAATCATTAATCCTATTTTAAATTTTCTAAAAGAAGATCCATTTTAAACTCTTTTAGGACAAAGGCCTTGTCCCCTACAGAGTGGAATATTTTATCAATGGATCCTTAGGAAAGATGCATATGTTGATCTGACAACTCTATCTATTGTATGCTGCTTTACTTTCTTTGCTTCCGCAGTTTCAACTCTGATCTCACTCTTCACTACACAAAAGAGGTAATATTCTTCACTGGTCATCCAGATTGCCAAATTCTTAGTACCAGACGCTAGACAACAAGGAATAAAAAGTGGTACTGCAGTGTATTACCAACGGAAGGTGTGTGGTTCCTTCTTTGGAGAGTTTACTAAGAGAAAATTGATTAGAATCTTTCTGGGATAGCTTAAGGGCAGTTCTTAAGTGGGTGGCCTTGATGACCTCCCATGATCTCTTCAAGTTAGATGCTTCTAACATTTTATTTTCAGTATGATGGATGCTGATAAAAATAGAAGACACGCAAACCAGTTTTTACCCAGTGGAGACAGGGTTTTCAAGGGCTATGAGCAAGGTTTCTTAAATAACAAGTAACATTCAAAACAAAAAGCAAATTCTAACCTATGACCTTTCTACGTGGGTATCATTGTTGGAGTCCACCTAAAGTACCATTATAAAAATCTGAAAGATGTAATGCTATGTTAAAAAGAACCACCTTGACAGCAGAAGAAAATTTATCCACCAACTAGCCCAAGTGGACTTTGATGCTTATTAACTGTCAGTAATATGGAAACCATTCTTGTCAGAGTTCAAATATTTGTGCTGAGGTGAGTTAGAAATATATAAGGGAGTAGGGGAAAGAAGAAGGAGAAACTAAAATTATCTTTACTTATTTAATTATTTGGTGGAAAGCTAAGAAGAAATATCAGTTATTTAAGCACTCATACTTTTTGCCATACCGTTGGCCAAAGCAAAACACCTTGAATAGCCCCCACGCTGAAAATTTTGGCGCAAGAGATAATCCTTATCAAATTTAATTTTAGCAGTAGCATGAACTAAATGCAAACAAAATAAAGCATGCTGATATATAGAATCCTGAAGCAAACTTTAAATAAAACTGTTGGGAATCCTATAACTTTTGGAAAAGAGATGGAAAGAGCCAGGAAAGGAGAGACAAACATACGATGGTTGGGGGTGGTATGGTGTTATGAGCTAATGACTACACATCAGATTTTTAAAGGCATAATTGTAAAATAATAGTTATCACGGGCCAGAACATGGCTTGCTATCATCCTGGGCTAAGAACCAGCTTCCCACCAATTTTGAAGGCCCTGGTCCTCCCCAGAGACCCCGCACTAACTCCAAAACAATGGCCACCCAAAACACCTCAAAGTGTCCACAAATAATCTCTGAAACTCATTATCTACTCATCTATGTAGGATACATCTCATGGATACAATTATAACAAAAAATTATAGATTAAAAACGTACAGTTACAGAGTTGGGGATTTAGCTCAAGTGGTAGAGTGCTTGTCTAGCAAGTACAAGGCCCTAAGTTCGAGTCCCAGCACCTCCTCAAAAAACACGTGTGCAGTTAACACAGAAGATATGACTCAGTATGAGCTGTCAAACATGTCCAGGACAGCCCTCTAGAAGGGACTTAGACTTGACCAAAAATAAAAGACACCTCCACCCCCATACACTCCAGGCTCCTGCCAATTTCCTTCCTAGTGCAAATCCGATCCTCTTTGAGCATACTATCACCTCAATAAACTTTGCTTTCTTTGTTCTTTATATCTATGCGATTCGTCAAATTATTCACTCATTACACACAAAACCTGGATCCATGGGACCTACCAACACCCTGGTAACCAACGTTGCAATAACAACTGTTCATCCAAAAGATCAAAATCAGGCTGGTCCCAAGGTAACGGGATTACGGATAAGTCTAAAATGCATTTTGCAGATAACAAGAAAAGGATTTATTGTGTTTTTTTTTTTTTTCTAGAATGCCAAAGTAACTGAAATGACATCCTAATTCAGCTCTAATTCAGCCCAAGAGAAGTGGGGAATGAGAAGGGTTAATCAGAAGCAAAAGCCCACTTCATTTTTTCTTCCAAACTGGAGCATAGGGAATTCTTCCAACCTAGCTTTACAACCCCGTCTGTGTGCCTTTTGTTTATTATAACCTAAACATCTGCAAGATTGCAGGAAGAATGTTACACTCTCCTATCCCCACCTTACCCTGGGACTCTCCCTTTCCCAGCCAGCACCAAGGCCCTGACCCTTTTACCTCCTTCACTCCTCTACACATCAGAGAACCCTCACAAAGGAGTCCCACAAAGCCTTATATTTACCTAATTCCTTTTACGTCCCCCCAGTGCCTAGTATCATAAAATCCGCTTTGGTTCAATACTTCTGCCAGAGCTCTGCAGAACTCTCTAATTTCTATCTTAATAATTTTGTTTATATGGAGTCCCAAATTTCTAGTTTAATTCTATTTACTGTTCTTAGTCTTCTTTCTTGAATTACATTAATAAAATCTCAAGTCATCTCGAAAATCTTAAGGGGTGTTATCCGTCTACTGATCTCCCAACTTTATGCTTCTCCCAGCCTTCTGGAAGCTAGAGTAGCATTAGGGGGAAACAGGACTAAAAGACTGCATTGAAAAAAAAATATCAGTTATACTAGCTTATGACTAAAAAATCCATTCCACAATAAGAAGCTAAAGTGCAGAAAACAGTATTTTCTAGAGTCAAATTGTTCCTTAATGAAGTTTGGCAGGTAGATGGAATACAAACTGTCAAGTTGTTCATACTTTCTATAAGAACTGTGACTTTTCTGTTTATTCTTTTTTTGCTGGGGATCAAACTCAGGGCTTTGTGCTTGCAAGGCAAGCACTCTAACCACTGAACTAAATCCCCAGCCGTTTGTTTATTCTCTTAAAGAGTAAATTAAATCTGCCACTAACATCCATTTTGCTACAAGATCAACACACTCTTTACATTATAACTTTATGTTAAAGACCAATCTTATTTTATATGTTAAATACCAAACTTTCTGATTATACTTGGATTTGTCTTGATAAAAAATTTCCTCCTGGACATTCTCAAGTATAATAATATATAGATGTTACTTCGTCTCATTGTTTTCTATCATAAACATTCAACTTTCTGTCACCATTCCCGAAATATTTCAGCCACTAGTCATTGAGTTAGTTTAAGGTTGATTCTATGCAAAATAAAAATCAACAACAATCTGATAGATCTGGCTAGGTAAACTGACATGATTTTTCAAAATAAAATTCTAGTTCACTTAGTTTTGGTTTTTTACATATTTTCAGTCCTGGAGATTGAACCAGGGCCTCACATGTGCTAAGCAAGTGCTCTACTACTGAGCTATACTCCTAACCCAGTTTTGTTCACTTTTAATTGCTCCTAAATAACATCATTTTAACTCGTTTTACTATCTTCCATCGCCTATCCTTTCATTAAACTACTCAGAAATCTGTCTACATATTCATCTCTTCCTCATTATACCCTTGTATAACCCTTTCAGCCAGATTATTGTCTCCACCATTCCACTGAAACCATTATTTCTAAGGTCATTAATAATTTCCTTATTTAGAATTCAATGATATTTATGAATTTGTACAATTTCTGCATAGCACTAGGAAACAACAGTCACCTTCCTTGAAAACTCTTCCCTACCCTGATTTCCATTAAAGGACACTACCTTGATCTTTCATAATGAATCTTCCTATTTGTTTATGCTCCTGTTCCTTTTACATCCTCCTAAATGTCAACTTTCACCAAGTACTGTTGTCTCAGTTACTTGCTCGATATTTGCATATAATACGTAACACCCACAATTTAAAGGAGAAGAAGTTTATTTTGGCTTACAATTTCAGTCCATGGTTGGCTGGCTCTCAGGCAGAAACAGCATGGCAGTGGGGCATGGTGGAGGAAAAGATGCTCAGCCCATGGCAGCCAGGAAGCAGAGAGAGAAGGGAGGACCCAAGGACAAGAATACGCCCACGCAGATTGTGTCACCAGTGACAAGCCCCTTCCAACCAGATCCCACCTCCAAAGGTGAAATTTTGAGGGGATTTTTAGATCGAAAACATAAGAACAGTCCTTGTCTTCAGCCCTCTTCCCATCTCATTCTGTAATTCCTCCCTCCAAGTGAGTAGTCTTTCCCACAGTTCCAAATACCTTCGTGTGAATGACTCCCACATGTGCAACTTTCCAGCCACAGTTGTTCCCAAACTCTAGTTACATATTTCCAACTAATAATTGCAAATCTCCACTTAGAGGAACTAATTGTACTTCAATTTAAACATGCCATCTATTTATGCAACAAATACTTACTAAGAAACTTACTGCATTATGATTGTATACTGCAGTGGACTTATTGTGGTCAACTTGAGCCAGAACAACCAGCTGGAGTGGGTTGGTGCGGTCCTGGGCATACAGGATCCACCTGAGGATTGCTGCCAACGCAACATAAAGAAGAACAGGAGCAGAAGATAGTTGCGGGCTATTTCCCAGGAGAAGCCCTGCTGGGGCTGGTTCTCCTGAAGGGGACTCAGACTCAGCTGTTCTCGACAAAGAAGGACCTCGGGGCCTTGCTGTCATAGAGGATGGCTGCTGTTGCTTTGGGGGAGCTCTGGTCTTCATCTCTGCTGTGAGCATCGTATCCTGGTTCTAGTAAAGACTTCTTCAGCCATCATCTGCAGACACAGACGTATAAGGGACACTGCCGTTGGGCTCCAGCCCGTGATCGGATCTTCTGGGTCTCCAGTGCATAGATAAACATTAGGCACTCTTCCTGCATTTGGCTTGTGGGTGAATGTTTTAAGTTGTAAATGTCCTGTATTAAATCCACTCTCTTGCAAACCATTGGCTCTAGAAAGGTAACTAATACATATACTTTCTGGGTAGTAAGAAGTAGAGGAGGTAGATAAATTATTGTCACTCTACTGAGGTTTGAAATAGTCCTAAAGTAGAGCTCTACAAAAGATCTTTAACTTTTGACAGATCCATCAATAGGTGAGGAGGAAAGCTAGGAAACCAACTGTAGAAACATTAATCTGTTCTCAAAATCCTCAGTCGGTTCTGTGAGACACAGAAATCTTCCTTATATGACACAAACCATGTACTATGATAGAGGCGATCTCTAAAGGTTCAGCAAATGTTTAGAAAAAAAGTTTAGTACTATAATACTATTCTATACAACACAACATCCATCTTTCTTATCATGTTTTTTATTTGTTTGTTTGCTGGGCAGTACAAAGGATTGAACCCAGGGCCTTCACACTGAGCTATATTCCCAAGTTCCATAGTCCTTTTTATTTTATTTTATTTATTACTTCATTAATTTATTTATTTTTGAGAAAGGATCTTGCTAAGTCACCAAGTTGTCTGGGCTGGATTAAAACTTGCAATCCTCCTGCCTCAGCCTCTCAAAACAATGGAATTACAGGTATGCTCTACTACACTGAAGTTTACACTATGCTTTTTTAAAATTTGTAAAACCATATTAAGATATTGTGAAAAGCAAATCTAGATGGTTAAAAATTCTTATATCAAAATTATTGTATTTTTTATTTTATGAAAAAATAAAAGAAAATTTCATAATAAAATAAGAGAATAACAATAGTTAATACACGGACTTGGGATTTAGCTCAGTGGTTAGAGTGCCTGCCTAGCAAGTACAAGGCCCTGAGTTCGATCCCCAGCACCAAAAAAAAAAAAAAAAAAAGGTAAAATACACTGTGTGTCATTATCTTCAAAGCAGTTACTCAGAGACAAAAGATTCTCTTTTACAAAGAAACAGATAATAGCACAAAACTTTCTTTTCAATGAACTAAGAGAAACTAGTAGAATAAATGGAACAAATTAGCATGTATATTAAAATATATTTGATACAGTAGAATAGGTAATTTAGGGAATTATTTGAACTTCTCCCTACTTCCTATTTATGTATCTTCTATTTTTCTCTTTATTTGTATATAAATACTTTGATATTTCTCATATAAGTGAAACTATACAATATTCGAACTTGCATGTCTCATTTGTTTCACTTAATATTATGTTCTCAAGTTGCATCTATTTACCTATAAATGCCTCAAGTTTATCTTTATGACAGAGTAGTACTTTATTGTGTATAAACATCATGTTTTCCTTATCCATTCATCTGTTGATGGACATATACGCTGTTTTCAAGATCTAGCTCTTATAAATTGTGCCACTATAAACACAGGTATGCATGTATTCCTGTAATATGATAATTTTAACTCTTTGGGGAAGATATCTAGAAGGGTGATAGCTGGGTCAAATGGAATTTCTATTTTTAGTTTTTTGGTGAATCTCCACACTAATTTCCATGCTGGTTGTACTAGTTTACATTCCCACCAACAATGTAGAAGAGTTCCTTTTTCCCCATAGTGTCAACCAGCATTTGTTATTATTATATTTTTTGATGATAGCCACTCTTTCTGGGGTATCTCAATAGAGTTTTAATTTGCATTTCTCTAATAGTCAGCAATGTTGAACATTTTTTCATTATTTATTGGCCATCAGCACTTCTGAGAAGTGTCCACTCCTTTTAGTATAGAATAACGATTCACCACTAATAATATGAAATAAAAATTACTATACATTATTTTTTACTGAAAAAAGACACAAATTAATGCCTAACATACTAAAACTTCAAATGTTTTTGAACAATCTATGCACCAAATGGTAGTCCTTTTTGCAAGTGTGGGTGTTAGAATTCTATCAGTTACTTAGTTATTGGGAGACGATATAAATAATTTTTGTAATTATTTTCAGAGTGATACATGGTTTGATAGTTCAAGGAATCAGACTTTGCTTTTTTCTTCCCCAGAACTGCTTAACATGAGCTGTTGCACAATACGGTACCCCATTTTTGTGCCAATAGCTCTTTTCTAGGCTTTTTCTATATATTGTATGTAATATGTTCGTGTATTGTTTCTTTGGGGGTTTTTCTGCATTCCATTCACAATGTAATCCTAAAACTTCCCTACCCGAAGACATTATGCAAGGGAAAGAATCAAACTCATCTCCATAAACCAGTGGCTTTCAAAAATAATTAGGTACTGATTTATAATAAATCCACTTGTACAATTAGACATAAATTATTTAGACAAGATTATGTTAGAAATGTTGGGCCTTCGTGAAATCTGGAGCTAATGACTTCTAAAAGTTCACACATGTTGTGTGGCTGGCAGGACATCTCCCAAAGTATTCCTGACATTTGGAAACTGCACAGATCCCCTAAAATGTATAATTTAGTTTTCAAGTTCAGCATTTTGGTAGAGTCGAATTAAATACTAAATGAAATACGCATTCTTCTCTTAACCTCCACATACAGAGCCCGTTCATAACCACACAATATTTAAGTGGCTGCAACAATATACTAAAATAACATTCATTCACGTTCAACTACAAAATTAAATCATAAATCCTAATCTGACTAGATAATAAATAGTTTATCAGTTTCTTCATATTTTCACACTCGCCTTTCAATATCTTTTTCAAAAAAATATATCACATGAATTTGATAAAGGTTTGGCCTCATTGTGGGTCTTGTCACACTTTCTACTTACTCCCTTTAAAACTCGCCAGCTATGTGTCTTATCATTTGGTAAACTCTATAGCATTACCATCAACCCTGGGTGTTCCCTCAACATTGCTTAGAAAATTTAAATTTAACACCTTTATTCTTACTTTTTTTAAGTAGAAATTCACCGGAAAAGCTTCACCTCAACTACTGCCCTTTTCTGTGAAGTTCAAAACATTTAGCTGATGTGCAAGACCAAATATGTTTAAGTTTCTAAAAGTATTAGATCAGACTCCATAATTTTCATTAATGAATTTGCTGTAACACCTGTAAAAGCTTCCTTCTGATAACCTTCATTTTATGCCATTCATACTCAGTTTGTGAGAATTAAGAGACAAGGAAATGTTTAGTGACCTACTCAGGCAACAGCCAATAACACAAACCTCGCCCTGAAAAGTGTGTGCTCTAGCTTAAAATCCCTTCTAAAAACAATTTGTCCTATCTACTTTTTGTCAGACAATTTCATTATATTCAGATATTGGCACATGTTCTACATTCTAACTAATAGCATATATTGAACTTTGAGTTTCTGTTCTGAGGAATTCTAAGAAAAGCAGTATTACAATAATTTATAAATTAGTTTCAGAGCCACATTCACAGTGGATAATAAGTAATTATCAAATCAGTAGGTAGACTAGTATAGGACTTAAGATGATGGACTCTGCAATCAGACAAAACTGGGGGTGTTTTGCTAGTTCTATGATCCTGATATCTCTCTCAGTCAGGTTCCTTCGTAGCAAAGGAGATAATAAGAATACTAACTGAACTGTCACAAGAATTACATGATAAAGTGCATGTAAAGTTCTTATCACTATGCTTGGAGCACTGTAAATACTCTATGAATGTTAGCTCTTAATATTATTATCAACTAAAGATGACAAATTATTTTCATGAGAAATTAAAATAAGATGATTTATCATATTTTAACAAATTAAATGATTGCCTATCTTTGTTTGCATGAGAAATTAAAGTAAGATGATTTATCATATTTTAACAAATTAAAAGATTGCCTATCTTTGTTTTCCTTCAAAATCAACTTTTAAGTATCAAATTGGAGAGTGATTCCCAAAACCATACAACTAGTATAACTTACATTTACTGTTAAAATTTTAACATTGAGAAATAACTGCCTGAGAAGTGGTGAAATAGAAAATGTAAGATTTTCTCATGTAGTAACAGTTACCTCAGATGAATATTCTCTAGTGTTTAAAAGGTGAAGCTCTATTTGCCTTGACTAACAGTTGGAAATTCTCCAAGCAGAAATGGTCGCTCCACTCAAACTCTTGGATAGGAACTTGTTTTCGGAAAGAACTAAGCTGAAGAAATAAAACTCAAAGACTAGAGTCCAAAACCAAAGTTTATAAGTTATAGCAGTACAGCCTCTCAATTTAGAAGATTTCCAGAATCATAAAAAACCACCTTTTAGTCATGATGGTATACAGCCTCACAAAGACACTTTTCAGAGAAGAGAATCAAACTCACAGAAGTTCAATATGTAGCACAGGCCATCATAAAAAAAAGACACGCATTATTTTAAAATGCGGCCTTGAGAAGATACCTGGAAGTGGAATTATGTACTGCAAACATGCACTAATAAAACTTAAAATAAAAATAAAAGGCAAAAAATAATAAAAATATGTGGCATTAGTAAAAAATGTGGCTTCAATTATGCTATTTTATATATAAGAAAACAAGTTATAAAAATGGTGTTACTAACCACCCTTCTTGTTCCTCATACGCACCCTCCACCTCACTCTCGAGAACAGGCTCTGGACGAAAACACATTTGCTTAGTTAGGCATCATCCCAACTTAAATGGCAATTGTTCTAGCTTTCTATAACTGTAGCAAAATAAATGAGCAAATCAACTTAAAGTAAGAAAGATCTATTTTGGCTCACAGTTTCGGAGGTTTCCCTGCATGGTGACTTACTTCTGGACATGTGGTGAGGCAGAATATCATGGCAGGGAGGATGTGACAAGACAAAGGGGCTCACTTCATGGAGGTCAGGAAGCAGAGAGAGCAAAGTAGGGGCCAGGGAGAAAAATGCACCCTTGTAGGGCACACCATCAGTGACTAAATTCCTCCAACTAGGCTAAATTCCTGCAGTTTCTATCATGTTTCAGTTATGCCGTCAAACTATGAATCCATCAATGGTTAATCCACTGATGAAGTTAAAGCCCTTATGATCTAATCACTTCCCCCAAATCCCACCTCTGGACACTGATACACTGGGGATCAGGCCTTCAGTACATGAGTTTTGGGGGCTATTCTAGATCCAAATTATAACAGCAATTGTGTTAACATACTATGGACATAATATCTATCCAAAACCTATATACAGAGGATGTGTAAATAACAAGTGTTTAGGAGTGGGCTCTGAAGTCAGAACAACCCGGATTCTAGTTCCATCTCTGCCATTTCTAGCTCTTCGATTTTAAACAATGGGTTTAAAGAAACCTATTGTTTCTTCTGGCTCTCAGAGATACCCCCTTCCAATAACATAAGTGAGACTAATAGTAGCACTTACCTCAAAGTGTTATGTAGCAATCATATCAACTGAGCTAATTTATGTAAAGCACTGAGCATGATGCCTGATATACAGTGTATGATGCATAAACTATTATTACAGTCAAACCATGACAAGCCATGTAGATGAAATAGAGTAGCCGAAGAAATCTAGCAGCACTGAATGCTTATGCATATGCAGTCTTTTAATTTTTCACATTTTAAAACTTACATTTGAAATTTTGCCTGATGTTTGGGCAATCTGCAAAGTTCCAAATAAACTAATACATCCCAAATGTAAGGCACTGGGGCTAAAAACGCCAATTCCTTTGTTTAAAACTATTCTTTGCTGGCCAAGTGTAAAATTTCTGCTTTATCTCTCCTATTAATAAAAACAGCTAACATGAATGAGTTGCCCCTTCTTTCTAAAAGTACTTCTGTTTAATCCTGGTCTGGACTAGAGGAAGTAATTAAGTTCTAGGTTTAAAAGACATTTCGGGGGTTGGGGATTTAGCTCAGTGGTACAGTGCTTGCCTAGCAAGTGTGAGGTCCTGACTTCAATCCTCAGCACCCGAAGGGGGGAGAAAAAAAAAGACATTTAGGTAGGTAACAAAGTAGTAAAACTGAAAGCAAACAGAACTTCAGATAGTCACGACAAATTGGTGCTATACTTTAGAAAAAATAATCAAAATTAGCCACAGAGAATTAGAACGTTCAACCTGATTATGTCCTGGTTTCTGGTGGGTTAACCTTGAGCTTTATAGATCATCACCCTTCATCAGCAGTCCTTGTGTTACAGATTAATCCACATACTACTCTCTCCTAGCACATTATGGCCTTTTTCATTTTTTAATTTTTATTTATTTATTATTTTATTTTGGTGCTGGGGATTGAACTCAAGACCTATCACATTATGAAACTTTCATAAACATTCACAGTACATTCTTCTCTATAAATATTCAAATTTGAAATATTTTTAAATACCCAAGAATCGCCCTCATTGATAACTGTGCTTCTCAAGCCTCTTTAAATTGGACTAAATTACTCCAATGGTTTTGCGGTAGTTTGCTGTGAAATTTAGGAAATCAGCTATCAAATACAGGGCACTTCTCTGCATTTGTCATGTGAAAGCTGCCATTCTTCACTGTTTGGAGCATCCAAAAAGCATGCCCATTCATTTGGCGAATAGCTTTTGATTTTGGTCGTTCTAGTAGTTTATGAATACCTTTAAACAGCACAGAAACAAAGCTTGGCAGCTATGACAAAAACTAACACCTACATCAAATCAATGTTCAATTTGTAAATACAGGGGCAGAGCAGCAAAACATTCTATCACCTAAAATACAGTTAGTTGAGAACCACATAATGAAGAACTGTGGCTTGTTATTCTATATCCATATTAGCTAAATGAGGAAAATAATGTGACTAGTAAGTCATGATTTGGCAATTAAAAGTTTTCATTTTATTCACTTGTATTTGTGACTTGTGCACTGAGTACCGCCAAAGAGCAAAATTATGTATATTTAACTTAATATACAAATAATCCAAACTACAGCTATCTTCTATTTTAGCAGTTATAAAAGAGATCATTTTGTAGAAGTTATTTCATAAATTAAATCCTCAGGAGCCATCTGTTTACCACAATCGTAAAATTTCTACAGCAAAGCACAAATAGAATGCGTAGAGGACATAACATGAGATCATTATTGGTCTTGCGGAGAGTAATATGAGGGCAAAATGCTCACAAGCCAATGAAAATTCTCTAATCTATCATCACTCTAAGTAATTCTGACCAAAGGTAAATCCTGCTTTTGCTCAAAGTAACTGCAACTCATTAAGTTGTAGTTTACTAGACTTACTATTCCTTTTCTGTGAAATGTAAATTTAGAAGGTATTATAATCTCAAAAGAACAAACTGTGGCGCATACTACTGTGCCAGAGTAGGTCAAAGGTATGCGTAAACAATTCTGAACAGGCGGGATCACTTCCTGCTTTGAAGCTGCATTCTTGCTAAATGGTTCCCATCAAGAGAAATAGTACTGAAGCTTAGATTTTCAATCTGGACCTATCAAAGATGAATTTATGCTTTTTAAAACATGCATGTCTTCTCTACTTTCCTGGATTTCGCTGAACATTTACCCCACTTATTGACCTTTGCCTTTACACATACTATCCCTCCTCCACACTAGCTCCCCATTTTGCTGTTTCCCTGTATGCACCTGCCCAAACAAATCTACTTTCATCTACAGAACTTACTCGTTCCCCTCTTTCTTCAGGTTTACATTTATGTCTTCAGGCCTACTAGCCGCCATGCACCAGTGGGAAGATATATTTCTTCACGGTTAAGCACATGTTCTTTGAATTCAAACAGCTTGCATTGGATTCAAGCTCTGGGGTGGGGCTTACTAGGTGTATGAAAACATTGTTAAATCACCCTAAACATTCATTTCCTTCTCTGAAAAATAGAGATAATAATAGTACTATTGTCAAGAAAAAAAAATAAAGTAGCACCTGACACACTTTTAAGTTTTCCTGGCTATCCTTATGTAGGGCTATTATCAACAAAATGTTGGAAAGGCCAACATAGAGTACCTGCTTTCACTGCAACTGATACGCCTCTGTACTGGGACTGATTTAAGTGCAAGTTTGAAAACATGTTTTTGTTTTTATAAATTGGGTTGTGAAGTACTGTAGTCTTGGGCTACAGATGAGTTATCATTGCCTTGCCAAGTACCACAGATCTAGATTTTCCTCTGCCCAATAAAATATACAGTATTGTTTACTTTTATGATGTCCAGTAGGAAGAGTCCAAAACAGTTTTTTTTAATTTTTTTATTTTAGTGGTACATTTTATAGATATACGTAATAACATTCATCATAGGGAATTTGTACCTGTACATGATATATCTTGCTTTCACTTTTTTTTCCATTCCCTTCCCCTCCCTTTTACATCAACCCAAAGCCATTTTAAATATTCTTTAGACAAAGTTAGTCACTTACAGAAGTATCTTCCCTTGTGCAATTATTAGGTTCCATCAGATACTTTCCCCAAAATTTCTAAATCATTTGTTGAAAATAATATTGCCACAATTTTAAAGTAGAACTTTAGTACTGCAAACTGAAGAGTTCCTTTCTGAAGTAAATAATCACTACCCCATTTACATTATACAGGAAATCTCTCTAAAGCGTGCTTAGTTTATACTGTCTTAGCATTTTAAAGTATTGTAAAATTATAATAAAGCAAGTATTTATCTTGGCAATGAGCAATAGAATGTTGACAACACGTACATATTAACTGTAATAACTGAAACAATGGGCAAATGTTTACCCATGAGAAAAAAATTTAAACTACACACAAATACCATAAACATCTGCGTTTTGCAATTTTTAACAATAAAGTCCAATGAAGAAATTAATAAAAGTCTCAATCATTTTTAAGGCTCTTAGAAATTTAAGTGTTAACAAAGAGAGAGGCATATTTGTTGTTATTTGAATAGAATTCTTTTTCAGTGGGAGGGGCAGTAAAAGAGAGACAAAGCAAACTACAAACAGCAGTATTGAAACTTCAGAGCCTCTAAAGCTAAACTAACCACTTTATTTGTTCAATCTAAATAGGGGTTTAACCAAAAGAACTGAGCTAGTCTTTGAAACATTATGATTATTGTACTAGACTGAAACTCTAAGCAAGTCGAATTTTACTTTGAAATATAAGAATATATGTGAAAAATTACAAGGCAAAAGACTTATAATGTGGGGTTCCAAAGGAAATTTACAGTATTCTTTTTTGCAACTAAAACTTCCTCCAAAGATATGACTAAGTTTTTTATTACCTCAAAATTGTCCATGTATGTCTGCACACAGTGGCTTGAGAAGACAAAAACCCAAGGTGCAAAGTTCTTGCAATTCCATATAACCTTCAGTTCTATTCCAAATCCTCTTAGACGTAAATATAAAATAGCCCCCCTCAAAAAAAACAAGAACCCAGAATCACTGCTGCTCTAAAACTCAAGGAGAGAGAGGGTTTCCTACATCTTCCATCTTGAACACCACACATCTGCTCCTGCTTTTCTAGTCAGTTGTAAAGAACAGAGACATTTTCCTTTAAAACAGAACTGCTGAAAAATTGTTATCCTCAGTTAACAACTAGCAAATGCATCCAGGAGAAAATCTTACCTTTTGAAGAAGCATCAACTCAGCCTGCCACTTCAGAAAAAAAAAAAACCCACTTGCTAACTTCTTTTCCACTTCTCAACATGTTTAAAGCAGTTTAAAAATGTTAGAAGTAAAATCTTTTGAAAGAAAACTTCAAAATGAGAAACAGTACGAGGGAAAAACCATGCCTCATGTTAAAAAGTTAAAAAAATTGCTATCATTGTTCTCAACTTCCTCTCCCATTTGGTCTAGTTCTAACATGCCTTTAACCTGAAGTTAAATATACTTTTCTATGTCTTCTCAAAATAAATCTATTCCAGGAGTCTCATCTTTCAGAATGATCCCGGAGCCTCAGAAGGGAGGCCTGCACTCCGTCTCCATCAGTAGTATGTGTACCCATCCTTTACGGAAAGGCACTCCCCTTCCATTTGCTCAGTACTTAGAGCACATTTGCCAAATGTCTTACTCTTGAAACTCGCCAGTGTGTGATTCGACTTCTTCGCCTAACCCTACAGAACCACTAGCACCAGCTCCCATTTCCCCAAACTTCGTAGATTTCTTTTTCCTTCACAGGAGAAACGTGGCCCCAACGTCGCAAGGCAAACAAAGCTAAAACTCCCCGGAAAAATAAAATCGAGACAACAAAGAAAGGGAAGAAGGGAGTAGGGTGGGGGATGTGTACATCTTCCAAAGGAGAAGCTACCAGAGGAACAACAATTTAACGGTTCTGGAGCAAAAGAGACCAGTAGATATAAAAATGACAAAGGTGGACTCTCCACTCTCCTTACCGCAGTGGAGCCAGAAGAAGACGCGATATACACACGGATCACCATCCTGGGAAGAGTGGCTAGCGCTGGTTTGGAGCCTGAAAACGGGCGCCGAGCAGCTGCAGCAAGGCTGGAAAGGAGCTAGGGGCCCAAAAGAGATTAGGAGGGTGGGGGAAGAAGAAAGAGAACCCTCAGAAGCCCCGCCTCCGCCCTTGGCTGCTTTCAACAGGCTCAGAGGACTGTAGTCCAGCCCCAAACCCCGGAAGGCACAGACTCCTTTGCATCTTTTCTGTTTTTTTTTTTTTTTTTTAATAGTGAATCTCGAATAACACCGCGAGATCTGTTGAAAATTCTTTTTGATTATTCCTTCCTCGAGAAGAGGGAGAGGAAGAGAAAGAAGGAAAAAATCTAACTCTAAATTGAATTAGATTAGAATGGAGGACCTTTTCTAGGAGACCAGAAGTTTTTCGTTTAACTTCCTGCTCAGAAATGTACGCAAATGAGAAGATAGCTCTTCCCTGAAACAGCAAGCTCTGTGTTAAATCCAGACACTACTAGGGAAAACCCCAAGTTCTCAAAGCCTTGCACATTTTAAGACTCCTATAATGTAATGATTTTTATAATGTTAGCTTGTTGCAGGAATTGTGCACTGAAATACTGGGCCAGGGATTAAGAGACGTTTCAGGTTTCCCTAAACCCGGAAAAGGCAGAATTACTTTTCCAGTTTTGCGTTTTATTAAAAGGAAATCTTTCTTCCGCGGGCATTTTTCACGAGGCCTGACTGGTAAACTCAAGAATGGAGGAGAAAACTGCAAACAAAACTTGAAAATAATATGAAAGAAAGTGTTTTGTTTTGCTTTTTATCTGACTGAGAAAAGAGTTTGGAGCATATATTGCAGGAGATGTTGAAATGTTGGAGAGAGCAGGTGGTTATTTGTAGCTTAGGGAACCACGCAAACAATTGCTAATGTATAAGACAGGGACCATATACTTCAAAATGTTTATTTGGAATCACGTTCCCAGATTATCTCAAATGAACAGAAAAACTTGCAAGATGAATGAGACAAGACAGACAATTAGTCACCTATCCTTCCTTTTGACTTTTCTTTTGTAATCTGTCTTTCCTGTCCACTCAAGTAGTTTACCTATCCCCTTTGCCGAGGCTCAAAAATTATAGCAGTTTCCTAAAAGTTCCTTGTGCGCAGATTCTATCTCCTCCAAACTGCTTTACGCTAACCCTAAATTCATCTCTTTACATGTGTTCCCTATAACAATCTTGAGAGGTAGGTACTACTGCACTATTTTTTACAGGTGAAGAAACTGAAACTCAGGAAAATAAGTAATTTAAAAAAGAAAATAATTTTCCCAGTCATATATGGTAGCGAGCAAACACCAGAGTCAGGACTTGAACTCTGTCCAACCTTCTCCGAAGACCACACTCTCTTACCTAGCTTTGTAACAATTAAGTGTTACCTATTTTTCTTCTTAAAATACTGCTTTTATATAAAACAATGTAGGCTGATATACTTAAGATAGTTTTTCATTCACTATCAAACCAAACCTCAGTTCTGTTTCTAAAGAGCCCTCACATGATCTGGCCTTACACTATTCACACAATCTTACCCAGTGCTTGGATTCCTTACAAAGTCATTGTAGACCCCCCACTGTAATCACCAAACCTATTCCCACTTTCATGTCTTTGTCCTTCTTGTCCCTTCCTTCAGCTACTCCTAATATTTTCAAATCCCTTTCTGTCTCCTCTACCTATCCAATTCAATTTTTTCTAGCCACAACTCGAAATTTTTATACAAAGGATCGGTCACATTAATTCAGGGTGATCCAGCTACCCTCATCACTCCCAACTTCAGGACTATTGTTACTGTGATTCCCAGTCCATTTAACAGGAAAATCTTCCTTCCGGTTTTGGTTTGGCAAAATGGGCATAATTACCATAATACAACCTCCTTCCCTTCAGTGGTCCACGTGTACTCTCTTTGGACCTGTAGTCTCTTTCAAAATGATGAAAAACTAAAGAGAAAGAAAGAAAACCCTTCTGTGTATTCTACACACCTACAAGATGAAATTAATTATCCCCAGAGAATTGAGTGGCAGGTTTAGCAGTCAGTCAATGGGCTTCATCTGGACCTTTGAGGAATAAGAGGATGATTTCTAATTTTATTTCTTTTAAATATAGGTGTATTAATCTAAGTGAAAATGTCCCCAGCAAATTGATTTATAAATAAAGTCTGCCAGTCCTTAACGACAGGACTTCGTGTACATTATGAGGGCGGAAACTTTATCAATATTTCTATTCTAGACATTAACATTACAGATATTCCTCGTTTAATGAATCTCCTATTTAACGACTCTTTGGACTTATGATTGAGGCAAGCTGTTTGGATTTATGACATGCCACAAAGACTTACGACCCATCTGTTTTTTTTTTGTACAGTTGTTACAAGATGTTTTGGACATCTTGTTTATAGAGCCTCATTGCCTTTTTTTGGTACAATACCCCTTGTTTATACAGTACTGTAATTTTATGTCCTCTTATGCATTACAGTACTGCATGGAAGAGTTATGCAAATAAAAGCAAAGTCATTAAGTTGGAGTTTCCTTTGATCATTCCATTGTTCTGAATATTGCAATGTGCATACTGTATACAATTCCTCAGTTAGTGACAAACATATTTAACTGTCTAGTCGCAGAAACTGAACTCAGTCATTAAAAAATGTCTGTATAGATAATATTAGACTTACTTCTCACTACATTCAACCATTCCTAGAAAGGGTATTCTAGAATGGTCATTTCTTCTTCATTTTAATTTTTGTAGAGCAGCTCTCTGGAAAAATTGGCTTATATTTTTTTTAACTGGAAAGGCTAAGACCTGAATGAAGTAAGGTTGATCAAAGAGTTTTCAAACAGCACTGTGACCTAGTGCCATAAAACATCTAATTATTAGCTGAACATTGGTACATTTTTTTAAAGTTACAAAATAAATGCATGCTGTAGGCAAAATAGTTTAAAAAACACTAAACATAGAAACTACCCAAGCCAAGCATGATGATATGGACCTGTAACCCCAGCTACTAAAAAAAAAAAAAAAAAAAATGATGAGTTAGGAGAATCACTTGAGTCCAGGCGTTCCAGGGCAACCTGGGCAACATAGCAACCATCATCTCTTAAAAAATATTGACCCACAATTCTAGTATCTGAAGGCAACCACTATTATTATGTTCTTTCCAGGCCTACTCAGAGATAATTAAAGGAGAGTGGGGACAGGAGGTTGAGGGTGGAAGCAAGGAGGGAGAGAGAGAATGTATTTTAAACTTAATCAATTACAAAATGTTATTTTGTACATTGCTTTTTTCAATTAGAAAATATATTTCAAAAATTTCCCACAACTATTGTTATTCTTTTATTAGTTTGTTATGAAATTGTGTTTTATTTTTTCATAAAATAAAAGTTAAAAAAAGTTAAATCAAGAAAATGTTCCCATATCAGGAACTATGACTCCACCACATGATTTTGAATGGCTTTATATGATTCAATTTCATAGATGTGCCAAATGTTATACGAGCAATTCACCATTATTGAGTGTATTTCTTGTTTTCAATTAATCTACATTGTAGTAATGCTGTAGTTCATAGCAATAAGTTTTTGCCTACACCTCTAATAATTTCTTCGAAATAAACTCTTCGATGAGGAATTGCTGACAAACTGAGTAGGCGTTCCAGTGAATTGTTCAAATGCTATATTTTGGGCTCAGTATTGATTGTCCTTGTCTAGAATGGAAAAAGAAAGTTGATTTAATTGAAGAATTAGTTGTTGTTAGCCTAATCACAAGAACTGGTTTGTAGTAGTTTTAGTTGAGGTTTTATGGCCACTATTGTTGAGACTAGTGGGAAGACAGTTCTCCCCTCACATTTCCTGATTTATTTTTGCAACGTTAGACTCTAATGTTCTGCAACTTTCAGAAGTGGAAGTGATATTTCCCTGCCCTGTATCCCCTTTAATGGAGCAGATATTCATGCTTGTGATGGTGTCCACATGAGTACAAAACTCTCCAAAATACACATTTTTGTTCTCTGTCTTGGATTGTTGGGCCAGTTGTCGAGCGACAAGGTTTAAGACAATTTCAGCAAGCTGGACATACAGTGGCAGGATTGGTGTGCGTGGCATAGACGTAGATGAACAGACAATACAGAGACAGCAGAACTGGGGCTCTCTTATATGGAATGACGTTGTGTAGAATCCAAATAACCACGTCTAGCAGCCGTGGGCCATACACATGGCATAGGATAGGGACTAGAAGATGTCACCTGCCACCTCAGGTTTTTATCTCCATCGTTCTCATAAATGTTTTCCCTGTATTCATTTAAAGTTCCTTTTATGCTAAGAAAACTCTCTTTAAATCTTCAACCTCTCCCAATGTTCTTTGCACCTCATTGCCTTAACTGATCATTGTTTCTTCGGGAAGGTGCTTCCTCTTCTCAAGCGGAGATTGTTTCTGCTCTCATACCCTACTCAGGGTGGGCAGCCTCATCCCCCTGCCAAAAGAAGCTGTATATTCTTACTCCACGAAAATATTTCATACTCCCTAAGCGGAAGCAGCTCTAAATCATCACTGAGTTCTCTGGAATTCTAATCTATCCCCTTTTCTTAACCTGGTAATTGTTTACTTCCTTGTTTGGGTTTTGATATTTTGAAGAAGATTTTGTAAATTACTTTCGAACATTTTAAATTGCCTTTAGTAAGGGAGTTCTTCCAGGACATCTAGTCTACCCTTATCACAAACCAAAAATTTCCCTATGTTTAAACTTTTGAGAAAGTAGAACTATTACTTATTCCACAATACAAAAAGACAAGAAGGCTACAATTAAGAAATGTTTAGTGAAATACTTACAAAACATTACATATCAACTTCATTGGATACTAAATTTAGTATTCATAAAATTTCATTGCATTTGAAAACAATTCATATTTTAGAACTTTTCCCACCTCAGCAGAATTCCCAGGTATACATAATAGCTGCTGAGAAATCATTGTCGAGCATAATTTAATGAATGGCTGTATCTCAGTAATTTTCAGTCTCTGCCTAATCTGGCAGATGGGAGTCAAGGAACATAACACACAGCGCATCAACATGTAAACATAGAAATCACACACAGAAACACAAATCCTGCATTTTGAAGGACCTCCTGTTGTTTCCCCAAGTGTCAACAGAAATGTACAGTGGAGCTGGGGTGCATTAAATAGCACTCACGTGCTTAGGAGCACTCAGGGTATCTCAGTCATTTGCTATGTAGCAATGGACATCAGCAGGAAAAACTTTAAGACTCTGTGCTGGAAGGTACCTTGGAAGTATTGGGTTTGGCATCCTGACCACATCAAAAATGCTATGTTTGTTCTTATGATCAATAGAAGGCACGACTCACCTTTTTTGTTTTTAAGTTTTCTGTTAGCTCTTTTTCTTTTTTTTTTACTTTTATTACTACAAGTTTGTAGTACATAATGCATACATTCATTGTAGGGAGCTGGTACATGTACCTAACACATTTCAATTCCCTTCTCTCCCCAAACCCTCTTTTATTTTTCCAGCATCAGATTCATTTATTTATCTCATAAGAATTTGTAAAGTTAAGTATCATACACACAGATTGAAAACCAGACTGACAGGACAAAGAACATATAAAACATGTAAGACAATTGCAGTAAGTCAAGGTATACTTTTAGATATAGTGTCCACCCTGGATTACAGCACCTTTTTTTTCTTTTCCTTTTTTCTATTATCTGTCTTTTGTTTCATACTTCATATATGTACAGAGTTTTTCACATAAGAGAAGCCAGGCAATATTTAATATTTAAGCTTGTGGGTCTGAGTTACTTCACTTAATATAATGGTCTCAAGGTTTATTCATTTTCCTACAAGTGACTGAAGTTTATACTTTTCATAGCAGAGTAATACTCCATTGTGTACAAACACCACATTTTTATGCATTCATCTGTTGATGGACATATAGGTTGTTTCCAAGATTCAGCTATCATGAGTTGTGCTGCTATACATGTATGTATGCATACTTCACTGTGGTGTGATGTCTTTAACACTTTTGGAATGATACTTAGAGGCGGAATAGCTGGGTCAAGTAGAATTTCTAGTTTTAGTTCTGTTTTGGTTTTTTTGGTCCTGGGGCTCAAACTCAGGGCCTTGTGCTTACTAGGCGGGCGCTCTACCGCTGAACTAAATCCCCAACCCCTAGTTTTAGTATTTTAAGGAATCTTCCTACTGATTTCCACAGTGGTTGCATCAGTTTAGAGTCCCACCAAAAATAGAAGTGTTCTTTCATCCACGTATTCTCTCCAGCATTTGATACTGGTTGATTTCTTAATGAAGTGAGATGGAATCTCAGTGTTGTTTTAATTTGCATTTCTCGAATGGCCAGTGATGTCGAACATTTTTTCATGTATTTATTTGGCCATTTGTAGTTCTTCATCTGAGAAGTGTCTATTTATTTCAGATGCCCATTTTTTAATTGGTTATTTAAATTTAGGGGGGTATAATTTTTTAAGTTCGTTATATAATCTAGATATTAGTCCTTTGCCTGAAGAGTAGCTGGCAAAAAATTTTTTCCCATTCTGTAAGTTGTCTTCAGTCTCTTAGTGGTTTCCTTTGCTGGGCAGAAGCTTTTTAATTTGATGTGATCACATTTGTTGATTCTTGGTATTGTTTCTCGTGCATCTGAGTTTCACTCAGAAACTCTTTCCTACACCTATGTCTTTAAGAGTTTTACCTATGTTGTCTTGCAGTAGATTAAGTAATTCTGTTCTAATGTTTAGATCTTTGTTCAATTTTGATTTAGTTTAGTACGTGGTGAGAGATCTGGGTCTAAATTCAACCTTTGGCACATGGATACCAGTTTTCTCAGAATGATTTGTTAAAGAAACTATCCTTCCTTCAGCAAAGGGCTTTGGCCCCTTTGTCAAAAATAACATAGCTGAGTGTGCCTAGAGTTATTTCTGTATCTTCAATTCTGTTCTGTTGATCGATAAGTGTGATTCCTATCAATAGTGTGCTTTTTCATCACTGTAGCTTTGCATTATAACTTGAAGGCCAGGATTGTGATACCCCCTGGCTTACCCTTGTTGCTCAGAATAGTTTTTGCTATTCTAGGTCTCTTTTGGTTCCATATGAATTTTAGGAAATCTTTCTCCAGTTCTATAAGGAATGTTATTGTTATTTTGATTGGGATTGCATTAAATCTATATAACTGTTTTAGAAGTATGGCCATTTTAATGTATTGGTTCTGCCTATCGAGGACCAGAGGGTATCTTGCCATTTTCTAATATCCTTTAGGATCTCCTTTTTTAGAGTATGATAGTTTTCATCATAGAGATCTTTTACTACCTCAGCTAGGTTAATTCCTAAGTATTTTGTCTTTCTTGATGCTACTGTGAAGGGTACTATTCCCCTAATTTCCCTCTTGGTGAGTTTTTTATTGGTGTATAGGAACATGTTCATTTTTGAAGGGGTTGATTTTTCATCTAACTAAACTGCTGAATATGGATATTAGTTCTAGGAGTCTTTTGGTGGAGTTTTGGGGATTTCCTGTATAAAGGATCGTGTCATCACCAAATAATGGTAATTTAACTTCTTCTTTCCCTATCAATGTCCCTTTCATTTCTTTTATTTTCTTATTGCTCTAGCCAATGTTTCAAGAACTATGTAAAACAGAAGTTGTGGTAGTGGACATCCTTGTCTTAGTCCTGATTTTAGAGGGAAAACCTTCAGCTTCTCTCCATTTTATATGATATTGGCCATTGGTTTGTCATAGATGCTTTTATCAGGTTGAGATAAAGCCCTTCTATTATTTTATTCAGTGTCTTTATTGTGAATGGATGTTGGATATTGTCAAATGCTTTTTCTGCATCTATGGAGACGACCATGTGATTTTTGTCCTTGCTTTTATGGGGTGTATTACATTTATTGATTTGCATATGTTGAGCCATCCCTGCATCCCCGTAATGAGTACTACTTGGTCATGATGTATGATCCTTTTGATGATTTGCTGCATTCTGTTTTCCAGTATCTTCGTAAGGCTCTTTACATCTGTGTTCATTGAAGAGATTGGCCTGTAGTTCTCTTTTTTAGCTGCATCATTTTCTAGCTTTGCAATCAGGGTAATCCTTACTTCCAGGAATGACTTTGGGAATACTGCTTCCCCCTTGTAATTTCATTAAAGAGTTTGAAGAGTACTGGCATTAGATCTTCTGTAAAGCTCTTGTACAATTTGGCATTGACTCTGTCGAGATGGACATTTCTTAGATGGTAGTTTATTACCTCTTCGATTTCACTGACTGATACTGGCTTATTCAGTATTTTTATGTCATCTCCGTTCACCTTTGGTAGTTCATATGTAACTAAGAATTTATCCATTTCCTATGAATTTCTGTTTTATTATAGTACAGGTTCTCAAAGCTGTTACCAATAATCTTCTACATTTAAGCAGAACTGTTGTGATTTGATCTTTTTAGTTTCTAATTGTCTGGATTTGGGTCTCTTCTTTCCTTATTTTGCTAAGATTAGCTAAGGGTTAGTCTATTTCGTTTAACCTTTCAGAGAAACAATTCTTCAATTCATTGATTCTTTGTATTGTTTATTTAATCTCAATTTCATTAATTTCTGCCCCTAACTTTATGATTTCTTTTCCTTTGTAAGTTTTGGGTTTGGATTGTTCTTGTTTTTCTAGGACCTTCAAGTGCATCATTAGGTAATATTTTGTACTTTTTCTATTTTTCTGATACTGGAATTCACTGCTATGAACTTCCCTCTTAGGACTTCTTTCATTGTGTCCTATAGGTTCTGGTATGTCATATTGGCATTATCATTTGATTGTAGAAACTGTCCAATTTCTCCTTTAATTTCTTCTGTGGCCCATTGATTATTCAAGAGAGTATTGCTTAATTTCCATGTGTTTGCATAGTTCGTGTGGCTTATTTTGGCTGTGTGGCTTCATCGTACTATGATCTGATAATATGCAGGGGATAATTTTGATTCTTGTACATTCACCTAAGCATGCTCTGTGGCTACTATATGGTCTATTTTGAAGAAAGTCTGATGTGCTTCTGAGAAGGTGTATTTGGTGGTTGTTGTTGGATGAAACACTCTTTAGAGTTCAATTCTTATCTTTGTCGATTTTTTGTCTAGTTGACCTGTCCATGTGTGACACTGGAGTATTGAGGTCCCCATTACAATTATGTTAGTGTTTGTCTGATTTTTCATGTCTAGTGCTGTTTGTTTTATGAAGGCGGATATGCCATTATTTGGTGCATATATAATTATTAACTTTTCTTGTTGAATTGTTCCATTAATTAATATATAGTGAACTTCTTTGTCTCTTCTGATCAGGTTTAGCTTGGAATCCACTTTGCATGAAATTAGGATACCAACTCCTGCTTTTTTGTGGGTTTCTACTACATGAAATACAGTCCTCCATCCTTTGATTTTTTAATCTGTATCTTTATGAATGTTTTATTTTATTGCATTTTATTTTATTAATACATGTTTGCAATCCATGCAGTTTACAGTCATCTTGGGGAGTAGTTATATGTACATATTACAGCTCTTTTAAAAATCCCTATCTTTTCCCTCCCATCCCCCCATCCTCCTCAGGGTTCCCATTCCTTATTTTGTATTTGATATTATTTGAGTTAGCTCATGCTATGACTAAGTGTTTAAATTAATTAAAGTTATTCGGTTCCTGTACATGACACATATTTATTGCTCTCAATTCCCCTTCCCTTCCTCCACACCCCCTTGCCCCTGCTCCCTTGGACAACTTTCCTACTGCAACAGATCCATCCCCTTGCCCTCTTCTATCCTTCCTTTATCATTTCCTTTGTTTGTACTTTGCCTCACTCAAATGAGAGACGCCATATGGTATTCAAGCTTGTATGTCTGGTTTATTTCACTCGAAATTGTATTTTTGAGGTTCATCCATTTTCCTACAAATGTCTCAAATTTGTCATTCTTTATAGCCAAATAGTATTCCATTATATATAAATACTGCATATTCTTTACCCAATCATCTTTTGATGGATATACTGGCAGCTTCCAGAATTTAGCTATTATAAATTGTGCTACTATAAACATTGGTATACATGTATCACTGTAATATGGTGACTTAAGCGCTTTGGGGAAGATACCTAACAGTGGGATAGCTGGGTCATATGTAACTTCCAATTTCAGTTCTTTGAGCAATCTTCATACTGCTTTCCATAATGGGTGTACTAGTTTGTATTACCACCACCAATGCAGGAGGGTTCCTTTTTTCCCCTGCAGCCATGCCAGCATTTGTTATTGTTTGAGTTCCTAATGTTTGCCATTCCTTCCAGAGTAATATAGAGCCTTAGCATTAATTTGCATTTCTCTAATGGCTAGAGATGATGAACATTTTTTATATATTTGTTGACCATTTGTATTTCTTCCTCTGTGAACTGTCTGCACATTTCTCTTGCCCATTTCTTGACTGTGTCTTTAATTTTAGGTGATTTAGGTTTGGTTTTTGTTTGTTTGTTTGTTTGAGTTCTTTGTATATTCTAGATATTAATAATCTGCCTGAGAAATGGCTGGTAAGAAATTTTTTCCCATTCTATAGTTCATCTGTTCACTGTAGTGATTGACTCTTTTGCTGTACAGAAGCTTTTTAGTCATATAATTCCATTTACTGATTCTTGCTGCTATTTCTTGAGAGCTTATTTGGAGGTTCTAGCAGGGCAACACAGCTACTCATATACCCTTGACCAAGGAAATGGTCCCCTCTGTTGGGGGTGGTCATCCTCTTCCACCAACTATGCAGCTTCGGGAGTGATGTATGTGGCACAGTGAGGGAGGAAGGGGACACTCGCTTAGCCGGCCAGATCAGCCAAATCAACCCTGGTGATCAGTGGGGTGGTAGATGTCACAGCCAGATCACCCTCACATCCTCTTGCTGCTATTTCTTGTGCAACTGAAGTTCTATTTAGAAAATCCTTTCCTACACCTATGTCTTCAAGTGTCTTATCTATTTTATCTTGTAGTAGGTCTAATGTTTCTGTTTTGCTGTTTAGATCTTTGATCTATTTTGATTTTAATTTAGTATGTGGTGAGAGATAAGGATCCAGTTTCCATCTTCTAAAAACAGATAACCAGTTTTTCCAATACCATTTATTGGATAGTCTATCTTTCCTCCAAAATATGCTTTTGGACCCATTGTCAAAGATCAGATAGTTGGATTTCTGGGGAGGTTTCTGTATCCTCAATTCTGTTCCATTGATCCATGTGTCTGCTTTTGTTCCAGTACCATGCCATTTTTGTCACTATTGCTTTGTCACATAGCATGAAGTCAGGTATTGCAATGGCACCTGCTTTGTTCTTAGTGCCCAAAATTACATTGGCTCTTCTGTGTCTCTTTGGGTTTCATATGAATTTTAGGATTGTTTTCTCTAGATCTGTAAAATATGCTGTTGGTATTTTGATTGAGACTACACTGAATCTGAATAAGAGTTTTGGGAATATGGCTATTTTGAAAATATTGGTTCTGCCTATCCAGGAGTAAGGGACACCTTTCCATTTTCTGGTGTCTTCAATCACTTTCTTCAGACTACTATAGTTTTCTTTGTAGAAGCCTTTCACTTCCTTAGGTTAATTTCTAGATAATTCATTTTTCTTGAAGTAACTATGAATGGTATTGTTTTCAGAATTTCCTTCACATCCTGTTCATTGTTGGTAAACACAAATGCTATGATTTTTGTGTTGATCATGTATCCTGCTACTGTGCTGAAATTTGTTATTAATTCTAAGTGGTTTTTCGGTGGAGTTCTTTGGGTCTTCTGTGTAGAGTATCATGTCATTGGCAAATAATAATTTGAGTTCTTCCTTTCCTATATGTGACCCTTTGATACAGAGTCAATGCAGTCTTGATCAAAATACAAATAGCATACTTTACAGATCTAGAAAAAACAATCCTAAAATTTATATGGAACCAGAAGAGACCCAGAATAGCAAAAGTAATTTTGGGTTATAAGAGCAAAGCATACAGCATAGCAATACAGATTTCAAGCTATACTGCAAAGCAATAGTGATTAAAAATGATATGGTAATAGAGCAAAAACAGACGTGTGGATTAATGGAACAGATGTGAGGATACAGAAACCTCCCCTGACACATTCAACTATTTGATCTTCAAAAAAAGGTCCAAAAGCATAAGTTGGAGAAAAGCTAGCCTATTCAACAAGTGGCATTAGGAAAACTGCTAATCTGTTTGCAGAAGAATGAAATTGGACACTTATCTCTCACCATGTACTAAATTAAATCAAAATGGGTCAAAGATCTAAATATTAAAACAGAAACATTAAACCTTCTGGAAGATAAAATAAGTAAAACGCTTGAAGACAGGCATAGAAAAGGATTTTCTAAACAGAACCTCAATTACACAAGAAATAGCAGCCATAATCAACAGACAGGGTTATATCAAATTAAAAAGCTTTGGCACAGCAAAATAATCAATCAGTAGAGTAAAGAGAAAATCTACAGAATGGGAAAAAATTTGCCAGCTACTCCTCAGACAGAGGACTAATGTCTATATTATACAAAAAACTCAAAAAATTTAAACCTCCTACAATTAAAGACTCAGTCAAGAAATAGGCTAGGGAAATGAACAGACACTTCACTGAGGAAGAAACACAGCTGGTTAACAAGTACATGAAAAAATGGTCAACATCACTGGCCATTAGAGAAATGCAAATTAAACAATGCTAAGATTCCACCTTACTCCAGAAGGAATGGCAGTCATTAGGAAATCAAACAATAACAAATGTTAGTATGGCTGTGGCATAAAGGAGCCTTCCTGCATTGTTGGTGGCAATGCAAACTAGTACACTTATTGTGGAAATCAGTATGAAGATTTCTCAAAGAATTGAAATTAGAAATCCCATATGACCCAGCCATTCCTCTGCCAGGTATCCTCCCCAAAGAGCTTAAATCATCATACTACAGTGATACATGCACACTGATGTTTATAACAGTACAATTCATAATAGCTAAATTATGGAAGCAGCCTGTATACCCATCAACAGATGATTGGATAAACAAAATGTGGTATTTATATATAATGGAATACTACTCTGCTATAAAGAATGACAAATTTGGGATACTTTTAAGAAAATGGATTCACCTGGAAAATATAATACTGAGTGAACTAAATCAGACACACAAGCTTAAATACCATGTGGTATCTCTCATTTGAGTGAGACCAAGTACAAACAAAGAAAATGATAAAGGATGGATAGAAAAGGACAAGGTGATAGATCTTGTCTAATAGGGAAGTGTTCCAAGGGAACAAGGAGGGGGGGTGAGGAGGAGGGGAAGGGAAAGTGAGAGGAATAACGATGTGTCATGTACAGGATCCTAATAACTCCAATCAATATAAATATATGCTATAACATGAGCTAAGACAAATAATAACAATAAGTATGTAAAAGATTATAGGGTAACCAGAGGAGGAGGGGGGAGGGGGAGCCAAGAGGAAGGGAATTTGAAAAAAAAAGCTGTAATATGTTCATGTAACTACTTCTCAAGATGATTGTAGACAGCATGTATTGCAAACATGTACTAAAATAATTTTTTTAAAAAAAGGAAAAATTTAACAATGCTTTGCAATTATACTTTTAAAGATTTAGGATTTGGGAATGGGGGAATTCAAAAGAAAAACTTGGAAAACTTAAACTCTATGATATGAGAAGGGGACAGAAAAGTAATAAAAAAAGATCGCATTGGGAAGTAGAAGGATGTCTGTAGAATTAGGCAAAGGTAAGACCAAAAAAGCTGACAAGAGATAGAAGCTAAAAAAGAGGGAGAGGAAAAGAAAGAAATTATATAGAGAGTAAAAATAAGAGAGAAGTAGTTAAGGGGAGAAAATTTAAAAGGGAGAAATGGAAAAATAGAGAAACACAGTGGTACCTTGTTTCAAGAACTTAATTCTTTCCAGGATTCTGGAAACCAAACCAAATTGGCTAAGAATCAAATCAAATTCAATGGTTATGTTCAATGATGCCTTTATGGGGAAATTTGATTTTGTTGTTCCTCTTCCTGTCGCTGGGGGAGTTTAACACTGGGACCCCTGAGATGAAACCAACCTGTGGCTGCTCTGAGTCCCCGGTTCAGTTGTCCCCTCCCTAGAATGGCCTTTGATCAAGAGCTCTCTCCAGTGGCTATGGCAGATGCTTGGACTGGAGTCACTCACTAGCTGTTGTAGCACACAGCATCCACTAGTCTTTTCCACTGATCTCTCTGAAGGCCTCTGGAGTTGCCCACTGTCACTGTGTCTCTGTAGATCCTATTTTCCTTCTCAGGAGCACAAGCCAGGAGCCAGAGAGAAAGTGCAGATTGTCCCTTCCTTTTTCTGCATTGACGCCTAGCTCTTCATTTTCTCTGAAGGCTCCAATTTTCCTGTCAGATCCTTCCTGGATACCAGGGATTTATTTCCCTCCTTTTCTTCTCCAAGTTGTTATTTTTCAGTGTCTGCATTCTCAAACTTAGAGATGGTGATTTGTTCCTGCTTTCCATTGTGCCACCTTCCCAGAAGTCTGCAACTCACTTTTGGAAAGTAAATGTGCTTTTACTTGGAAAAGCAAGACAGGGAAAAAAATATATGTTGATGGGCATATGGGTTGCTTCCAAGATTTAGTTATTATGAGTTATGCTCCTATAAACATAAATATGCGTGTATCACTATAAAATGATGTCTTCAATTCTTTCAGTATGATACCTGAAAGAGGAATACTTCGCTCAAGTGGAATTTCTAGTTTTAGTTCTTTGAGGGAACTCCATAGTTAATCTGTAATAGTAGTAGTAGTTTATGTTCACACTAACAATGTAAAAGATTTCATTTGCTCTAAAGCCTTGCTAGTATTTACTATTTTTTGATTTCTTGATGATAGCCACTGTTTCTGAGGTAAGATGGAATCTCAGTGTCATTTTAATTTTCATCTCTCTAAAGACCAGAGATGTTGAACATTTTAAAATATATTTATTGTCTATTTTTAGTTATTTTTCTGTAAAGTGTCTATTCATTTCAGTTGCTCATTTTTGATTGGGTATTTTATTTGCAGAGTCTAATTAGAGTTCTTTATGTATTCTAGATATTAGCCCTTTTTCTGATGAGTGGCTGGCAAAAATTTCTTTCCCATTCTACATGTTGTCTCTTTTTCCGTTGCTTGCAGAAAACTTTCATTTGATACAATCTCATATATTGATTTTGGGTACTATTTCTTATTCAATTGGGGTTCCATTCAGAAAGCTCTTGCCTATGCCTATGTCTTCAAGAGATTTACCTAATTTCGCTTCTAGCAGGTTAAGTGTTTCTCCTTTAACATTTAGATGTTTGATCCATTTTGATTTTAGTTTAGTACATGAGATGTGTGGGTTGAGTCTAGATTCAATCTTCTATATCTGGATAGGCAGTTAACCCAGCGCAATTTGTTAAAGAGGCTATCTTTCCTCCAACATATGTTTTTGGCCTCTTTCTCAAAGATCTGATAGACGGATGTGTGTGGAGTTGTTTATATATCCTCTATTCTGTCGCATTGATCCACATGTCTATCTTTTGGCCAATACCGTGCCGCTTTTATTACTTTACATTCATAGTGTAAATTGAGGTCTGAGACTGATACCGCCCAGTTTTTTTTCCTGTTGACGAGGATTGTTTTTTGTATTCTGGGTGTTTTCTTGTTTCCTATAAATTTTATGACTTTTTTCTCTCTACTATGTGAGGAATACTATTGATATTTTGATTGGCATTGCATTAAATCTGCATATCAATTTGAGAAGTATGGCCAATTTGACAATATTGGTTCTGCCCGTCTAGGAACAGGGGTACCTTTTCATCTTCTGAAGTCCTCTTTGTTCTCCTTTTTCAGAGTACTACAGTTTTTGTTGTAGATGTCTTTCAATTCCTTGATTAGGTTAATTTCTAAGTATTTAATATTTCTCAATGTTATTATGAATAGAAGTGTTTTCCTAATTTCTTTCTCAGCGAGTTCATTATTGGTATAAAGAAATGTTATTGAGTTTTGTGTGTTGATTTTATATTACTGCTGCACTATTACTGAGTTTGGTTATTAATTCTAAGAGTCTTTGAAATTTTTTGGGTCACCTATGTAAAGACTCATGTCCTCTTCAAATAATGATAATTTGATTTCTTCCTTTCCTATATGTATACCTTTTATTTCTTCCTCTTACCTGATTGCTCTGGATAATGTTCTGAGAATGGTATTGAGCAGGAGTTGTGATAATAGACATCCTTGTATTGTTCCTGAGTTTGGAAGGAACGCTTTTGGTTTTTTACCATTTAATGTGATGCTGGCAATTCATTTGTCATAAATGTCTTTATCTGATTGAGATATGGTTCTTCTACATCTATTTTCTTCAGAGTGCTTATCATGACTGGATGATAGATTTTGTGAAAAGCTAATCTGCATCATGACATGACCATGTAATTTTTGTTCCTTTTTCAGTTTATGTGATGGATGATATTTATGGATTTGCATATGTCAAGCCATCTTTGCATCCCTGGAATGAATCCTACTTGGTCATGGCATATGCTCTTTTCTTGACTTGCTGCATTCTCCTTGGCTGAATTTTGTTCAGAAATTTTGTGTCCATGTTCACTGGAGAGACTGGCCTATAGTTCTTTTCCTCAGTTAAGTCCTTTTCTGGTTTTGGAATCAGGATATTACTAGTTTCCTGGAATGACATTTGAATTATTCCTTCACTTTCAATTTTGTTAAAGGTTTGAGGAATATTAGTGTTAAAGCTTCCCTAAAGATTCTGTGGAATTCACCACCTCACTCCAGAAAGAACCGCGTATATGGAAAAATCAACCAATAACAAATGCTGGCGGGGCTGTAGGGAAAAAGGAACACTCCTCCACTGTTGGTGGGAATGTAGACTGGTCCAACCACTGTGGAAATCAATATGGAGATTCCTCAAAAAACTACAACTGGAGGTTCCATTTGACCCAGATATTCCCCTACTGGGGATCTTCCCAGAAGAATTAAAATCGTCATACCACAAGGACGTATGCACCACCATGTTCATAGCAACACAATTTGTAATAGCTAAGTCTTGGAAACAACCTAAATGTCCAACAACCAACG